>JALPQI010015810.1:0-28812 GCA_025490895.1 Thaumatotibia leucotreta | reverse complement strand
ATAAGATAATAAAAAGATTTGATAAGCAAATAATTTCGATTAGTCGTGCGGCAGTACGGATACATTTGTCACCACCTCAACTTTTTCCGCGGGTGTCGTAAGAGTCGACAAAAAGATTGAAGTGTCACTGACTATTCTTTGATAGAAGATAGATGATGGGCAGCAGCGTCATCATAGTGGACACATTACTGCGATTGCCAATCCGCTTGCTCGCGTGGCTATTATGGGCATTTACCTCCTAATAGGTCTATACGCATAGTTAATAAGAGAGGCTTACATCCAGCAGTGGACTGAGATAGGCTGATGATGTGAAGCAAAATAATATGTGTGCGGAAAGTGAAGTGCTCTGGCAGCAAAGCAAGTTCATAATATCTCACGTGCTTCTACTTTACGAACAAAATCTAACGTCTTGTTTTTGGGTGAATCAACTTATTGCTATGGTTACGGTATAAAAGTCCCCCGGCCAACTTATTAAATCTAAAATGCTCGTACTACTCTTAACCCGAATAATATTCATACTAATAACTGAATAAGTAAAGTTTTACTATCTCGCACAAAATGAATGTTTTTGAAATTGTAATTGAATAAAACCATTTTACAATTTCAAAAACAAAGAATTACATTACATTTTGTTTGATTGCTTACACATTATTTTAATGAAATAAAATAAAAAAGAGTACGTTTATCATTCAACTTGCTCAAAAATTTGCTTTAATTTTTTTAGGTATTTTGCCCACAAAAAATATGTACCTATAGTAAAAAAAATTACAGATTTCGTCAAAGACAACACTAGCTTAAATGGTTCTAAATGGTCTATACTTACTTCACCTTAAAGCTTTGCATCGGTCTTCCAATCACCCATGTATAGGTACATCTTTCTCACCTTGGCCCATCTTAGGTGTATTTTACTAGGACGTTTCACAGTTTTTTTTCTAACAAGCTGTGATAGTTTAGTCTCTTGAACAAGCCAGAATAACAAACACAAAAAAAGTTGATCGATTTAATTACGACTGTCGTCGTTCTTAAGAAAAAACAACCTACTGTTCAGACCACACCCAACGTTACGGGGTCATAAATATCTGCACAGATATTAGTCAATTCCTTCCTTATTTCAATAGCATAAAGAGACATTGTGTGTATATATTTATGGGCTTGACCGTATGCAGCGCTTAAGCCAATTGTTTTTGTCATATCCATTTCGAGCTTATCATCAGGCATTAGAGTTCTTATAGCACCATCGGACTAAAGGTAGTCATGGAGTCCATGTTAGCTTTAAATGTTTTATCATACTCATACTCATTCCCATTAGGTTTTGTACGCTTTCATATGATTACGATTATGATTAAACATTCTGTCTAGTATTTGTAAATGGGTGTCTACCTAAGTAAAAAAATCTTTGGTTAGTTAGTTAAGTTATGATAAAACAATTAAAGCATGATTATTCTGTAATCATTATTATTGTATAATTTCATAATTCTAGGTGGAATATGTGCCAAAGTGAAAATCTATTTGTTGTCACTCAAATCATGTCTTTTTTGAATAAAACTCTTTGCTAAAAGCAGCAGCATTTATAATTTGTACAATAGGTTCTACTGTAGAAATTAACGAAAAAAAAGAATAACCTATAATTTCATAACTTTTTTTTATTTCCATATAGCAACGAAATTTATTTATAATTAACGTAATTCAACAAATTTTACGTAGGTCAAGATTTTTACAAATTCATGTTGGAACAAATAATTTATTTTATCATTTTGAATTATCTTCAGTTACCGCGACAGTTATTCGAAAACTTACGCGACGTTTCGAACCCTTTACAGCGTTCGTGGTACTCAGTAGCCATACCGTGACTATGCAAGTATCGGTAACGTTAGGTTTTTCTCGATACGTAAAGCAAGCCATCGCGCTCGCTCCAATTTGTCGAGAAGTCGAGATATATTACGCATCGAGTAAAATCTACAGTATCCTTTACTTTCAAACTCATTGTACGGCTACAGTCAAACTGAGACAAACATTTTATACACCTACCTCCATCAAAAAACGCTGAAAGGGTAAAGGTTCCGAAACGCCGGGATGTAATATTTTCGTCCTAAGTGAAAAAAAGTACAAAATGATCTGGCATGTGAAAATGGGTATAAATAAGTTAGATACAAGTATACACTATTAGATATATACACCGTTTAGAAAATGTACTTGAAATAAACGCTTCTATAGTTTTATTTTATTACTTAAAATTAAATGTTAATATCTACTCCAAGCATTTCTTTAGTCTAATCGTTCTATGAAACCACCGAATGCCTGCTTATCAAAAACAAAAACATGTGTCTGTTCTCAGCCAGCGGCAAGTATCAAATGACATTCCTTATGTTTTATTTCACAGAAACAATTTCGTAAGTCGTATGCATAACTTGGTTATCTTAATTATAATCTGTGGGCCAACCACGGATGTCGAAGTTGGTAAATTTCGGGTATCTGTCTTTGTTACTCCTGTTACGTCTTTTATTGGAGTGACAGAGCTGCAGATGCTCGAAACTTACGATCGATGTTCGCGATAGGACCTAGGGGAGAGTGGGTAGGCTTCGTACAGCGGGAGCATTCGTACAGTGGTCATATCTCCGCTATCCGACACGCGAACATGTTCATGTTTTTATGTATAACGGCCACTAATATGCTGAACTCACCACCGAGAAGGGATGGAAATATGTCAGCTAGTTTCTTCAAAAGAAATTAAAACGTGTTTTTGACACCTCCAAGTAATTATAAGAGTCATTTTTAAATGCATTTATTTCAGAAAGCTTTGCTCAGTTACAAACGTAATTAAATATACTTCATAAGCTAATATTTGAACTACATATGAAATGGTTTATTTTATGATTAGGATACCGGTTATTTTTATTTTTTGTTTTACTTTTTCATTTTTGGTTGGGGTACCTTCGTACAGCTAAGAATGTATGAGAATCCTTACTGTACGAATGTACCCCAATATTTTTGTTTAGTGAGAATATTGTTATTTCCAAATGAAGTTGGTGATATATGAAAAAAATATTTGTAAATAAATACAGACGGTTGAGAAAAAAAACTAGTACTGTGGTAAAAAATACTACGTACGAAGGTACCCCACGCATGGGGCGCTTTCGGACAATTTCCATTTTTTGGGAAAAACTATCTGACGTTCTTCCCGCACTTCTTATTAGCTCTAAGTCGAACTATTATTAAAGCCAGATAATATAGCCATCAAGCAGCATTGATTTCATTAAAAAATTGGTAATACTTTGTTTTCTACGAGGCATAGAGTAAAAAGTGTACGAATCCTACCCACTCTCCCCTACTGTTTTATTGAGACCACGGTTATTAGTGACTGCGTAAGTTCGGCATCTCGCTCGTCCTAAGTTAGTGGAAGAGAGAGGCATTGCAAACGAGTTAAAATGCCGGCAGCTACAGACTTTATAAACTTTTGATAGGTGACTTCAGCTATTGGACAAACCCCATTCACGTAGTAGATTTACCACTTTAAAATGGTCAAAAGTTAATAATTTTAAAACAAAATACAAAAAAGCTGTCGAATTGAGAACTTACTCAATTTTTGAAGTCTGTTAAAAACAATTCAACATTAGCGTCAGAAACACTTAGCACGCTAGCGAATACAGTAGAATTTGGCATGCAGATTTCAAAAGATGAAGGGAGCCTTTCTGAGCTAGTGAGGTGAAATAGTTATTTGTTATAATTATAAAATGATGCAAAGTTGTATTTTACCCGCGAGTATGAAATTGAAACACGAACAATCTACAATATAATCCTGAGCATAGCGAGTATTTCTATATACGAGAAGTAAAGCGTTATATTCGTTTTATTTGCCTTCCAATTTATGACCCTCTTTGGTCAGGCCCCCGGAAGTTCGGCAAAACGTGATAGTGCTTAGCATTACATTGTGGCGAATTGTTTTGCATGCTAAACAGTAAACAGACCTCAGACGGACATTAATTAACCTAAAATGCAAAAACATGACTTACCTACGATTTCCACGTGACTTTGTAATTCAAAATGGCGTAGGCATCGTGTATCAGTAGTCCGTAACTTAGTTGGTAGTGACCCGGCCTACGGAAGTTGAGGTTCCGCGTTCGAATCCCGGCGAGGGCATTTATTTGTGGGATTGTCACAAATATTTCTTCATTGGCAAGTTTTATTTATTTATTTTAACCATTAAGTAATGGACTTTTGCTTTTTTTACTGACAGTTGGGTCAAAATTATTTTCGTTGTCTTATTTTGTGTCCCTAAAAAACGTGACACAGTTGTGATTTTTGTTTGACATGATGTTTTGTTTCAAATTTTTGATGTATGGATTAAAATCTAGCGAGAAAAAGAAATACAAATGCACCTGGTTTTTTTATACACCGAGTCGATACAGCAACTAAAAGCGTGACAGAGTGGTATGAAACAAGACAACAAAAATAATTTTGACCAATTACCGTTAGGCATAAAGTATTTGCTATAATTCTATATGAAATTCATGTTTACAACGTTATAGCAAATACTTTAAGCCTAACGGTAATTACCGTTACCGTATTTGCTATAACTAGGTATAATCCTATTCGAAATTCATGTTTACAACGTTCATTCAAAAACACGAGACACGTGGCCACATTACTTTGTACTCGTATTCGGTTTTTATAAAACAAAGTTGCCTCCAGTTCCTGCTATCCGTCTCTATGTATTATTATATATTTTAGAATAAAATAGTATTTATTCAGACAACACATCATTACATTAAGGTGCATTCAGCCCAAACGAGCATTCGCTATTCTATCCCTCACTCTACGAAATCAACGAATCACGTTTTGTGTAGCGATCGAATTTCGTAGAGTAGGGGTTTAGAATAGCGAATGCTCGTTTGGTCTGAATGCACCTTTATAATTATGAAGACATTTTAGAAAAAGCAAACTTATAAAATATGACAAAAACACAGAACCAAGAGTAAGGTGAAATGAAAGTAGGTACTAGTGCGCAAAATGTCAAAAGAAAATATTTATTAGAATCACGATATTTTGCTCATATATAAATCTACATAAAGTAATGTCATGTGTTTTGGGAGATAAGTTTGTTAGTTTTGATAAATAGTAGGTATTTATTTTATAGGGTGACAATATCAAAATTTCTCAAAATTGCAAATTTTCTTAGTACGAGTTAACTCCATTGTATGAGTAAGCGTCAGGTGCTTTTGCCGGCAGTCCCAATAGATGGCACTTCAGTCCCAGGTTTAATGTCACGTATTGGGACATTGGAAATATTAACTGTCCTAATAACCGTCAGCCTGTCTTAAAATTATGCAAATAATTTAGATATAAGCTAATTATTTCAAAGTTGGGATATGAAGCATTAAAGGTACATACATTAATCATCGTTTAAATGCCCTAATAGTTGATTTTATTTTATCGATGGCAACTCAAGCTATAATGACGAGTATTGGTACAGCGTCGGGTACTAGTACTTCCACCTTAATAATAGTGGCTAGATGGCTGGATCAAGGGTCAGATGCAGAAGGCGGTAATCCTGGACACGGCGCGGATAGTCCGTCGGTTCCTCTCTCTGCGACCTTAACCACCGGCAGCTTGGGCCCGCTCCGTTGCCGGCGGCACCCTAGGTTAGGTTTTTATAATGTGTTTATATTTTATATTGTTTTTGTATGTTGTATTGTATTTTACTTTTATAACCATATTATAACAACCTAGCCTAAGAGAATATTTAAATAAAGGTGATAATAATAATAAATAATAAAAAGTTTTATTTCAGGCAGTACAGAGTCCCATAGTTATATACTAGCTTAATTCTAAATTTAAGTACACATCACACAAATATTAATAGATGTAATAGCTTAATAGATGTGAATCTGAAATGGTCACCACTCAGCAAATGCAGTTGACACGGCTGAGCGATGTCAACGGCGCTGGTATTCTGTGGAGCCAGCCAGCATTTAAAGGTGGATTTAGACGAAACGAGCGAATGCTCATTCTCTCCCCCACTCTACGAAATTAGTTCGTTACACAAAACGTGCACAAACAAATTAACTTTCGATCATAACTCGGTTTTGGTGTTAATTTTACAAAATAAAGCGATATTTTGATGTAAAAACTCCGATCAAGTTTAAATTTCTAATATCCTCCTACCGCCCAGACAATAAAACTTGCTAGTTTAATTTTGAATGAATAGTGGAGGAAATAAAATAGAATTTCTTTTGTTTGAAAACACCTTCTAATAGGTATTTGGGCGGCAGGAGGTTAACGTACTTAATTGTCGTTACAAAGCTGACTGCAATTAAGGGTTTTAATTTCACGCTAATTGGGTGTCCCTAACAGTTAAAATGTCCAGGACTGGCCTTAGTCCAGCAGTGGACTGATATAGGCTGATGATGTAATGAGATTATACTTAGTTTTTCAAGTCGCATAGAAAATTGTCAACCTCGAACTTTCCATAGACTCGTAGCTACCGTTGAACAAATGTATTAGGCGCATGTAAATCACCCGTTATTTAGGCATTATTTATGAGAAACGTTTATTTTTGGACAGAGTTTTTGAAAGACAAAGAACGCATAAGCAAATCCTCATGAAATAATATTTGGGAGCAATTTAAAATTAAAATGGAAATTGTCTTCCGGGTCCAAAGTAGTTTCTATATAGGATAGTAAAGTGTACCGCCTTTATTCATAACATAAAACGCCTCTAAGCCGTTTTCAGCTAATTATTCTTTTGTCGTTAGGTATTTGTCAAATTCCATTTTGCGTTTGGCAGAAAGGGTCAAGAAAAAGTCGGTACGGCTACCTTACCTCAAGTTGCCACGATAAGGAAATTAAAATATTTAATAGTGAATGTATTTGATAGGTATCAACATCAACACCTTATAAGTGTACAGGGTACCTATAAATCAAATACGGACCAATCTCTTAACAGGCGCTTGTATATTATTATGACAACATATTTATTAGTTTTTTAATATATTTATTTTCAAAACTACAATTTACGTATATAGATTAAATTTAACTAATCTACTTAACCTAACCTATATCTAAGATTGGCCCTAGTGGCATTGTACCGAGGATGCTGGCGGCATTTCCTAGCTGTATCGCAATACTGATGCGTTGTGCGAGGAAATTATAATAGGCGTAAACAATTTGCATGCGCTGGGCCCCATGAACCTAAAGTTTCTACGCCAAATGCATTGTTTTCAAGAAATTCAAGATCAAATTATTGATTTCACGACGGTACAGTAAAATCAAAATTTTAATTGAACTGCCTCAAATAGGTTCTTGTGGCATTGTGCCGAAGATTTCCGCGGCATTCCTCACTTTATCATAATGCTGATACCCCTCGCAATACGGTTTCGGTATGCTTAGCACATGATTGATATGTCAGTATGTCGCCGCGAGATAGATTTTCCATCTTTTAACTATATGAATAAAACAGTATGCTTAGCACATGATTGGCGCGACAGTATCTCGCCGCGAGATAGGCTATCCGTCCCTCTTTTGTTAATAGAGTTAGTAAAGGACGGGAGATCTATCTCGCGGCGACATACTGTCGCACCAATCATGTGCTAAGCATACAGGGATGGATAGTCTATCTCGCGGCGACATATTGTCGCACTAATCCTGTGCTAAGCATGCTGTAGATTTTTAGGTTGATGTTTTAAGCAAAAATAGACCTTTGAGAGTGACATTCAACATTATAATGTCAAAGTCCCCATTAACATTATGACATTTAATCATTAATTATGCGTGGATATTAAGAATTTTAGTGTTTTTGTTCGAGGTCAAATCAAAATGGCTAAAGTTTTACTATAGGCCATGATGATGTAAATTAGTATTTCGACATTAGAATATTTAATAATATCAAGGTTAGCAATAAACACAGAAACCTTTGAACGCTAAACATTTGTTAATCCGAAACAAAAATAAATTTTCTTTCAAAACGTATCAGCATTACGATACAGAGAGAAAATACTGCCAGCATCCTCCTTACAATATTACAATGACCAATTTTAAATGTAGGGTAGGTTGTTTAGGATAATTATACTTAATTTATCTTTGTATTTCGTACAGATTTGTAAATAAAGAACGCCTATTAAATACACATATTTACTCAAGACGACCCATAGGTATTTAGGTATACCAGATCATATACGGATCAGCAGGGGTCGGCAAATGATCAACAATTTACATATTTGACACAAAATATTGATCGTCTGCGAGATCTATGAATGCACTCTTGACAGTTATAGATTAATTCTTATTAATATGAGGGTAAGACTGGCCATTTTTTAGATAGACTTAACGTCATATATTTATAATTGGGTAATTTCTTAACTGTCCAATTTTCGTTCTTAGAAATCGACAACTATAACAGCTGTTATAGGACTTATAGGAATTATCATTTGCCACTCCGCATAGTTATAATAGGACAAGACGTGCGCGCGAGCGTTTTTTCAGATCAAAGAATAATATGAATCGCTAACGAGGTGATCAAAGGCACTACAAGTTACAAAATTTAGGATTTTGATGTTAAACAAATAATATGACATATCAACGCCTACTAAAGGTGCATTCAGACCAAAAGAGAAATCTCGCTGTTCTATTCCCCGCTTTCGTAGAGTGGGAGGTTAGAATAGCGAATGTTCGCTTGGTCTGAATGCACCTTTATATTCGGGCATTTCTGAACAGTCCACATTATTCAAAATCGTTAACAAGCTTTTGAAGACGATTGCGTGGGTAACCGCGTGGTGACGACAGAGAACAGTCGACTAAAGTGTTAAAAGTATTGAATACGTGTCACTGTCCATTAACCATTGATTATGGTCATAATAATCTTAGTGGACATACACACTACTGCAATTGGACGTAGTACTGCAAACAGGAACCAATCCACACGAATTTGTCCTTTTACAGCATTTTAAAGATTAACTTGTTCGTTTTCATTTAAGGTGTTAATTAAAAGTAGCCTAGTTGGTAGTGACCCTGCCTATGAAGCTGGAGGTTCCGGGTTTTAATCCCGGCGAGGACATTGTTCGTGTATTTATTTATCACAAATATTTGTTCTTTAGTCATGGCTGTCTATGTATTTAACTATCTATATGTATGTACAGATGTAGTGCAAAATCCTTTCTCCTCGGCTTTTCACGGAAACGCCCGAATTAATCTCCCTGTCTCAATTAGCTTCAGTGCAATATATACTGAAGTTCATTGTGACAGCAATATGAATTCGGATGTTTCCGTGAAAGGCCGAAGAGAAAAGATTTTGCACTACATCTGTATCTATCTATTAGTATATCGTCGCCTGGTACCCACATCACAAGCCTTAATTGAGCTTACCGTGGGGCTAGGTCGATTTGTGTTAGACGTCCCAAGTTATTCATTTATTTATTTATGATAATTTCGTGTGAATTGGTTCCTATTTGCATAACTACGTCCAGTTGCTAACCCGCTTACCCAGTATGATGATAATAGGCATTACCTCTTAAGAGTGGAAAGATATATTATATTCGTACCTACGCATTTACCCCCTTATTCATAAACGTCTCCTAAATATTGTTTGTCCCTTTCGATCTCATCAATATATCTATAAATCCGAACGGGACAAACAATAATTAGCGGCTCGTTAAGTAGGAGACGATTATGAATGAGGGGCTTTGTCCATAGAAAATGGTAATTTAGTATGAGATCGCGTCCAGTTTTCTGCACACGTACGCATGCTTACGCGTTTCATACTAAACGGCCAAATTCGTAAGCATGCTAATAATATTAAGTATGTGTGTCATCACCCTGAATCCGTCCATATGTTAGTACTCTTTATTAACAATACTGTGTACAGTCGAAGTCAAAGATATCATTACGGTTTAAGTTCCAAAATATATTTACAAGACTTTATTCCCTTGATATTAAGGTCCTGTAAGTTTTTAGCACCTCAAACAAAATCGTATTCTTTGACGTCGACTGTACATACGCATAGGTAATAAGAGAGGCTTATGTCCAGCAGTGGACTAAAAGGGGCTGATAATGTGATTATCAATTATAAGATAATAATTTGTATGAAACAAAATATGTCTAAAATACATCTCAAATAAATAAATATCTTGAGATATCTTACACAAATGGATCTAGGCCCACTATGTACCAGACGACGATATATATAATAGATAGGTACATACATACATATAGATACTTAAATACATAGACCGCTACGACCAAGGAACAAATATTTGTGATAAATAAATACACAAATAATGCCCTCGCCGGGATTTGAACCAGTATGCTTAGCATATGATTGGCGCGACAGTATCTCGCCGCGAGATAGTCTATCCGTCCCTCTTTTGTTAATATAGCTAGTGAAGGACGGGATATCTATCTTCCATACTTGCCAAAACCGGTTTACATCCCCTAATTCGAACCCGGAACCTCCAGCTTCGTAGACAGGGTCACTACCAACTACCAACTAGGCAACGGAGGCTAACAAAAGATAAGACTTATTTCAAAAATAAGATATAAGTCATCATTGACTTAGATATTTTTCCAGCAGGAACGAGAGATTGACAAAATTAAATATCGATAATATAGTCTTGTTATAGTCGATAAATAAATTTAATAAATAAATAATGCGCAGTAACTTAGAGATACACTACAAGAATGCAAATCATATTCAAAACGATACATTTTTTATACTTTATATTTTCTGCCTATTAAAAGACAAAGACTAAAAAGAAATACTCTAACGCCATAGGTATTCATAATGAAGTATTAGATATTTAAAAATAAAGATGGGTCCTGTATTTCTGGGTTGGTCATGATTTTACGAACTTAGCATCTTTATAAGAATAGGGTGTATTCATCGATAACAGTAATGTCGATGTTTGATTTAGTCAATCTCTCGTTCCGGCTAGATATATCTAGGTATAGTCATTATGTATAAGAAATAGCAAATTACAAATTGAAAAGAACATTGGCGTCGCTTTGACTTAATTATTTCAAATATATTTAGAACAGGCAATGGCGCGATTCTGTTAAATACGGGTTCTATTAATTTTAATGAGGATCATGAACCTTCCATTGGCACAGTAATTAAAACAAAAATATGTATACAATTTTGAACCTTATGTCAACAGCTTAAGGCGAATGTTGCACAAGAAGTTATGGCTTTAAAGTTTGAATTTATCTATGACTGCGTAATAATTTTGAGGAAAATCATTATTCTATAAACGTCTAGGCCATATAGATAATATTTCAAGCTACGAATATTTGGCTAATAAGTAGCCTGGCACGGAATCATCTGGTATACGAGTAATCGAGAAAAAATATTACTTTTCAACGGAGATCATCAGAAGTTTATGTCATTATTTTTTCTTCCTAGTGGCGATTCTAAACAAAATGAATTCCACACAGCTGAAGTTTATAACATGCGTTTTTCTTCACAGTCATCAGTGCCACACAATCTTTTTTCTACCTAGTCGCGATTCTGCACAATATTGTTGCCACACAATATAAATTTTTCGCACGTGTTTTTCTTCACAGTCATCTGTTCCACACAATCTTGTCTCTACCTAGTCGCGATTCTGCACAATATTATTACTACGCAACTGAAATTTTTCACATGCGTTTTTCGTCACAGTCGTCATTTTCAGACAATCTCGTCTCTACCTAGTCGTTATTCTGCACAGTATTAGTACCACGCAACATAAATTTTTCACATTCATCATTTCCCGATAATTGTCTCAACTTATTTTGTTATTGTAATCGACACGAGTTACGAATTTCGTTTTTGCACGTGTCTCGTACGACGTTTTTTAGTACAAGTGGCCCTCCGAAGTTTTGGACCTGACGTAAAATGACCCACTTCTCGCACTAGAGCCTAAAAAGTACACCATCTGTACTAAAAAAATTATATAACTTACTTATAAAATGAGTTATGCTGCCCTGGTACCGATTCGATTATATAATTTTCATTATCCACAACATTTCAAAGATAGGTCCCAAAAGCTGTATTTGCTAGCCTAAGATAATGCGCACCTGGTACCATAATCTTATATTTAGATAATGCTTACGAATCCATAATGGCCACTTTGGTCTTGATTTCTATTCACTGCTATTAGGATTCAAAATGTATAATGGGTTAATACTGTGCAGAATCGCGACTAGGTAGAGACGAGATTGTCTGAAAATGACGACTGTGACGAAAAACGCATGTGAAAATTTTCAGTTGCGTGGTAATAATATTGTGCAGAATCGCGACTAGGTAGAGACAAGATTGTGTGGAACAGATGACTGAAGAAAAACACGTGCGAAAAATTTATATTGTGTGGCAACAATATTGTGCAGAATCGCGACTAGGCAGAAAAAAGATTGTGTGGAATTGATGACTGTGAAGAAAAACGCATGTTATAAACTTCAGCTGTGTGGAATTAATTTTGTTTAGAATCACGACTAGGAAGAAAAAAATAATGTCATAAACGTCGAATAATCCATTATGTGTCGATTTTGATGATTTTTCCAATGCTTCCCGATTGCTCTCAGTCCCACATCCATGAGAAATCCATGTCTTAATTTAAAACCAAGTCTTAAATTTAGTACAATTTTGAAAACAATTACGGTTAAAAAAATTTTCTTAAAACATAAAGCATGTGCACGACAAATTACTCAATATCACGCCAACCGATTCCGATAATTCTTTTTTCCTAACTAGTGCGCAAAAACAAACTTTGCGCACGCTTCTCGCGCGGTAATTTCTCTTTTTGACGCATTTGTTATGAAAAAATCGTCCCTTGCACGTGCAAAAACTTTTTTTAACTCGGGTGATTGTCGCCCTCGTTTCACTCAGGCTCCAACTTTCACCCTAGCCAAAAGAAAGTTTTCCCGCACTAGTTAGGAAATGTACTATTTTAATGGTTTTCAAAACAAATCGTGATGGATCCGTTGACTAGTCAGGGTCCGATGATAGGATATTGGAGTAATCGGTTGAATTATGGAATTGTGTTTTTTTTTTGTGATTATTAGGTTTGTTGTTGTTGTTGTTTATCTGGCCATTTTTTTTCCGCAACTCGACATCATACGTGCCTATTTTGCGTAGTCCCAACGCTGGCCCGGTACTTGTTGGGGACTTCACATACACCCTTGAATTTCTTCGCAGGTGTATGCAGGTTTCCTCACGATGTTTTCCTTCACCGTAAAGCACTTGTGAATATTAAATAATATTTCGTACATAAGTTTTTGATAAACTCATTGGTACGAGCCGGGGATCGAACTCACGACCGCTGCGTAGCAGCCGTGCGTTTTACCGCTAGGCCACAAGCGCTTGATTATTAGGTTTAATAAGCTTTCTATCTAGAAAAACAACATCATTATCATCAGCCTATCTCAGTACACTGCTGGACATAGGCTTTTCTTATTACCTAAGCGTAGCAATGTACCGAGGAGAAGTTTCATAAGTTGCGAAACTTCTATAGAGAATGTTCTCGGCAGTTAAAAATTACAAGCAATCTAATCATGCCAAAACCGTCGTATATATACATGCCTTTTAAGGTATATTTTATGCCTAGTTTACTCAATTGTGAAGTACAATATTCTTCAAAACACTTTTTTATAAGTTCTAATGGAAACATTCTCAATGGGAACTTACTCTTAAATTCTCGGACATTTCCGAGTATATTTCCGGAAATTAGAGAATGTTCTGCATCTCGTACATTGCTACCTAAAGGTGCATTCAGCCCAAACGTGCATTCGCTATTCTATCCCCCACTCTACGAAAACAACGAATCACGTTTTGTGTAAAGGTGCATGCAGACCAAAAGAGCATTCGCTGTTCTATCCCCCACTCTACGAAATCAACGAATCACGTTTCGTGTAACGATCGAATTTCGTAGAGTAGGGGGATAGAACAGCCAATGCTCTTTTGGTCTGCATGCACCTAAACGATCGAATTTCGTAGAGAAAGGGGTTAGAATAGCGAATGCTCGTTTGGTCTGAATGCACCTTAAGCGTATGGACGCATTAGGAGGTAAATGCTCGTAATCGCCACGCTGGCCAATCGCGATGGCGATCGCAGTAGTGTCCACAATTTAATTATTAAAGCAAAGGTTTACATGACATTACAGAAAAGCACCAATGCATCTTGGAACTAAAATTAAACAATTGAAAAAAATAAGATACGGATACACATATAAAAATAAAAAAAACATTAATTATATCTAGATTTAGGCGACACAACAACGTGGCGTGATAATGATGATGTATTAATGGTCAGTGACACTTCAATCCTCTAATTGAATCTTACGACACCCACGGGAAGAGTTGGGGTGGTGAAAAATGTATTCTGCCGTCACCACGCGGCTGAATATACCTACATGGAATATTCTGGACTTGAATTTTAAAGGACATTGATAATCTAAATTTTCGCTCTCCAAAAATAACTTAAAACAATGATATTTAAATACATCGGAATACAATACATTTACATTCATATAAATACTCTAAGCTACAATGGTGATGTTACAGTAGAATATACTTACAGTTCTACCTACTTGTATCGATTCAGTACTTACCTACACTAACTATCGAGTTTAAATTAAAACACTACCGAGTCTTTCATGTGGTGATTCGAGTCCTTCTTTAACGGTTATCAAGTCTTGCATATCGTCTCGTCTGTTGACAAGCGAATTTCACTAGGTTACAAATCCCTGCTTGAAATAAACCTCGTATCTATATTCCGATTCAGTACTGACATACGACGTTGCTAAGAGTATTGACAGTTTTTACAGCAAGTTTTGATTGTCAGCCGACTATATAAAACTTAAAGCCTAACTAATAATGATATGATAACATTGATAACTCACTTAAAAAAAATACAAATGATACAGCGTGACATATAAAAAAATGGTCAAGCTTCAGAATAAGCATATAAATACAAAATAAGACGCTTATTCTTTTTCCTCATTTCAATTTCATATAACAAAAAAAATCGAAATGAAACTCTAGTAAGTCTTCTTGAAAGCCTCGAGTCTCTGTAAGATCTCAAACTTTGACTACACGACTGGAGTCCTTAAAAATGATTTGAGATTGAGATTTACAAAGAAGGACTCAAACGACTCGAATCTTTGAATTATCAAAGCTTCGTTTGAAGTGTCACTACCGACTAGGTTACCGATGTCTTTAAAATTTGCATTAAAATACACTAGACATTGACTGAGAACTGAAAATACGTGTATTACGTGGTAAACAACATGATAATGTATTCCACATTATGTCAGCGGCCTTGCTGTATATTTGTACGTGCACAACACTCAAAATACTAAATTATTGTTCATTATTTGTCTGCACCTATTGTCAGTGTTTGTCACACCTGCCTGTCAAGATTCTTGCAAAGCTTTGGCACAATAACTTGTTTACTTGTTGCATTGCATACAATATACAATTCCAGCAACCAATGAAAACCTCACGCGTCAAATGTAGGTATAAGGATCGATTGCAAAAGAATACTAATAGCTATTGTAAGCTACTAAGTTAATAGACCGCGTCGTACAGTTGTGTTTAGGTATGAATACGGATAATCCAATACAATAACTATAATTCGGCCACTCCAGGTTTAGGCATCAGCCGCGAAAGCTATTTTCAGAATAATTTCATAGGTACGAGTAGGGGTACCCATTGTACTTATTAACGAGAATCTTAACAAAATTAGAATTAGTAACAGACACAAAGAATTGAATTAATAATAATGAATTGACGAAAACAAAGAATAATCATTAATTTCATTCATTAAACTTGGCGTCCGAGTGAAAAAAAATTGAAGTACCTGCTAGGGTTTCAGTTATTCGATTTAACTGTTTTTTTTTATTTTGACATGTTCATTCATAATAAGAAGTTGAAAATGCAGGTAAAATTACTGTTTTACATAATTTACTTGCATATCTAATATTTTAATATGCCGTATTCAACAAAAATAAGTAAAGATTTTCACAATGCAGATATATCCGACCTGGCCACTTGGTTTATTTTGGGAAACCTTGTTTCATGTGTATCAGTATCTCCCGAAACTTCACAATAAGTCCCCCAATTAGTTTCCTGTAATATCTAGCATTGATGAGGAATGCGAAGTAAAACGCAGTAATTGTTATTGTAAAGTGTTTAAATTTATTATTTTTGTGTTATAAATAATATTCGAGAATCTAATGTAATCTAATAATTCGAATAGTAAAATGGACCAAATATTCGAAGTTTTTGAAGAATCCAATTTTCGGATTGCAAGCCCTACTCCCGAAAATGACTCCAGATCAGACAACGGGCACCTATATAGGCAAACCGATCTATTTACATCGCATAAATTCAATTACAAAATGTTATCACTGTTATTTGAATAACATTTGAACAAAAGCCTAAAACAAACATCGACCCTCACTATCAGTCAAGATCAAGTCTACTAAAACATCGTTTATCGTATTTTAATTTACGTTGCTCATAATGGGAAGGAAGACCGCGATACTCGGTGCAGGCCGCCGAGTGTTATCTTCGACGCATGTTTACACACGATAGCGGGCAATCACTGAATGCTTCAAATTATACCGATAATTCATATAAACAACTGCTGCTAACTGAAATAATTGAATAACAGCGAGCTGAAGGTCAAATTTGGATAAGCGGACGCGAATTTCAATTCGGGCAATGTCTGGGCATTGCAAAAACACAGCCAAATGATAATATACCTTAATAGTTACAATAAAATTATACTTTCATTTATACGATTTATTAGTGTTATATGGAGTTTAAACTTTATTGGCGTATTTGAGTACATAGTATAAAATAAAGTCACTTTTTCTGTCCCTATAAATTCTGTCTCTTAAATCTTTCAAACTATGCAACGGATTTTGATGAGATTTTTTTAATAGGTAGTGTAATTCAAGAGGAAGGTTTATATGTAGGTATAGTACCGGTACGAAGCCGGGTCGCTAGTATATTATAATATTGCTTTTGTTTATAATATTAACACCGAACGGAGTTTATATACAAATGTTGTCGTGACGAACCTGACTGAATTTAAGGTTTTTTAAGTAGGCACAATGTGGATACAATATATCGGACTAATAATCGCTAAAATATATAGTTCAGTTAATGTCCTTACTTAAAATTATTATCTAAATATTTTATGGTTCTAAATAAAATTGGAAACAAAGACAATCGTATTAATAGATAAGACTCCATACCCGAGGCAATCTTGTTTTATACGTATTAGTAGGATTTATACGTATAGTGAGTAGGAACTTCGTTACGATCTATGATAATGACACATTCTTTGTCAGCGGCATGCGCGGGAGAAAATAAATCGTACGCTTGACCCGAATGACTCTAGAAGTGTCCGGTTTGTTTATAATTCTCTAGGTATCGAAGTTTAAAAAAAGTTTTGTAGGTCAGACAAGGGTGACTATAAATACATATTTGCTCGACTATGACACTGGATTTGCGAAGAATTTAGTTTAGAAGCACCTGTTCATTCAACGAAAGTCACATTGAAACATAATGGATGTTTTCGAACTGATGTACCTAACCCGTCAAGCGCCTCCCGCGGTGTTTTTATCGTCATCAGACGATTTCAGCCCGTTGCTAGACATAGGGAAGATGACTGTAGTTATAATAAATTGTTTAACATTATGCACGACATACAGGAAGAAATTATTGTCGTTTGCAGTAGTATGTCCGCTAAGATGATGCTGCCTCATCTTCAATTTTCAATGAATTAATGGTGAGTGAAACTTCAATTCTTTAGTCGACTCTAACGACACTCACAGGAAAACTTAGTTTTTGAGGCAAACAAGCACATAGGCTTGATGGTTAGCAGCTACTGTAATCTACGGTTACCGAAGATTGTTCTTCTTTCATTAGTCTTAAGTACTATTAATTTCTACATATCCAATCTACAACCTTGCCGTAACGGTGACTTGCTATGGCCAGTTTGGACGTTTCGTTATACTCTGTAGTTTAAAAAACTACTAAACCAGAGTCTTAAATGTAGTTAAATTCATCTAAATTTGGTTTAAATTCATTTTAATTGTATGTAATCATAATATGGGTAGTCACTGTTGAATCACTTAGTAGTGTAGAACTTAACTGGAAAATTAATTGTTCATCTGTAAGTGGGTCCGTAATATATTATACATATACGGCCGCATAAGTACCCATATACATTTTATTCCCTATAAATGACCTTATCTTAAACTTAACTCTGGTGGTGTCCCGTATACTAAATAAATAAATAAAAACACGAAAAAACTTGTTGCCTGGTGTGTTCTACTAGGGTTGGGCGCTTGATGGGTTAGTTGAAGTGAGACGATTCATAGCCGAAAAGCGCTTCTTACGCCATTCGACACCCGGACGTTTCTTGTCTCCGAGTGACAGTTGTGACTCTAACCTGATCGCTTTCAAAGTCATTGTTTCATTATTATCTTTGTCTTAGTAATGAATGAAAAAAAAATGTTCGTCTGTAACGGAGACACAAAAGTGGATTCTATGCCTTAGAGATAAAAAACTGTTTGAGTGAGAGATAGGAATTAGGAAGGAGTAAACCAGTTATATCTATGGTCGATGTTTGAGTACGGAACCTTTAACTTCGTAGGCAGGGTCATTAACAGACTAACAGAAGGTTGGCAGGATTTCCTTCGAAAAATGATACCTGACGAGTATTGTTTAACCATCATCATCATCAGCCACTGCTGGACATATGCGTCTCATAGGTACGTATTACTTATTGTTATAGACTCATTAGTGCCTATAACCGTTTTTTACCGTTTAGTGGTTGACTGGTAGAGAATGCCTTATAAATTTAATAATTACTTTTTCTTCGACGTTTACAGTGTGTGGCCTAGCCTACAACCGGAGGGAAAATTGTAAGCATTAGTAAGCATAATAAACGTCGTTGAGATTGCCAATTCCGTTATGTGTAAATTTCCAATTTGACAAAAGAAGACTGTAAACATATGTCATTTGGATTGTTTTTTCAGTTCCTGAAATTGTGCACGTAACGGAATTGGCAATCTCAACGACGATACAACAATAATTTTCACATAAGTATAGTCATTAAAAACAAATTTTTTTTGACCCATTATGGGAATAACCCATTTCATTTTTCTCCCGTGTCCAAGGCCACACACTGTATACGAGAAACTGGTGATTGTTCAACTTTTGGGTAAAATTGCTTTACCGCTCTTTTATGATGATGGCCATGTACAGTGAGCGCAAATTACAGAGAAAGCGGAAAGAATAATTTAACAGTTCCAAAATAAATACATGCCCGTTGCCAGTGTCCGGGCACTCAATATAAATAAACGCATTATCTACGCGGTGTGTGTGGGCGCATGTGTGTAAAGTAAACAATAATAGAGAAGTGCAATCTGATAGCGATAGTGTATCAGTGTCAACGAAGCTTCTGCGTTCGTAATGGAGCCAGGTTACAAGGTTTAATGACCATAGCTCTGTTTACATCATACAGAATGTGTATTCAATACGGGCATATAATTTAGCCGGTAATTTCATTGGCTACCACACCTAAATTCCTTAAAAATGCTTCAGCCGACTGCTGAACATAGGCCTCCCCCAAAGATTGCAACAATGGACGGTCCTGCGCTAGCCAAATCCATCGGACTCCCGCGACCTTCGCTAGGTCATTAGTCCACCTTGTGAGGGGCCTAGCCTACCCACGCTGAGCCTTCCGGTACATGGCCGGCACTCGAGAACCTTTTCCGAGAGCCAATTTCATTGGCTTTGACCAATTCCAATGACAGAATAAGTTTCAAATGATATGCTAAATATAAGGCTACTCAAATTAACTGAAACAAATTAAATTATTGAAAATTATTTCCTTAGGAAATTAAGACTTATTTTTTCATGAATTTTAATTCAGAACGTAATGTATTGCATCCAATGCACTTTCCTCCAATTATACTTTTAGGTTAAAAAGATGTTTACTATAAATACCTAAACTGGAATTTAGTAAATAAATATATAAGGCGTAACAAAAATAATGGTGATTTGTATGGGTTCAATAAGTAGTTAACTACTGTATTCCGATTAAGAATTAAAACACAATAATTTAGTTTTGAATGGTGTCGGGCGCTTAAGTATTTAGTGAAATAAAAAATCTGTAGGTATTAGTATTGGGGTGATTATTTAGAATATTTAGATGAAGGTAACTGACGATAATATATAAAGACGTTGGAATTAAACCCAGAAACGATCAAAACCGCCTATAATGGCGAGAATGTATTAGGGGGGCCGACCCCAAATAGGGATAAAGGCAAGGAGAGAAGAAGAAGATGAAGGTTACTGACAAACTATAATTATGTACATAACTATGATTCGGTAAAGCCATGTCAAGGCTGCTGGACAACGGCATCTCCTTAGCCTATGCACAAGGACGCATTAGGAGGTAAATGCCCATAATCACCACGCTGGGCAAGCAGTTAGGGATCGCAGTATTGTGTCCACTATGATGATGCTGCTACCCATCATCTGCTGCATCAGACTATGATAGTCCACTACAACAGGACGTAGGCCCCTCCTCTTAACTGTGCTATACGCATTAGGAGGTAAATGCCCATAATCACCACGCTGGGCAAGCGGATTGGCGATCGCAGTAATGTGTCCACTATGATGACGCTGCTGCTCATCATCAATCTTTTATCAAATAATGGTCAGTGACACTTCAATCCCTTAGTCGACTCTTACGACACCCGCAGGAGGAGTTAGGGTGTTGACAAATGTATTCTCACTGCCGTCACTACACGGCACAATACCCATCATCAATCTTCGATAAATAAAAAGTCAGTGACACTTCAATCTTTAGCCGACTCTTGCGACACCCACGGGAAGAGTTGGGGTGGTGACAAATGTATTCTTACTGCCGTCACCAAACAGCTAAGGCAAGGATACTGATGTAACATATGTGACTAATATGTTTTGCTCCCGCGAAGACGGAAATACACACGTTCGTCCTAATAATTATAGAATGCATGTAACAAAAAAATGTAACAAGCAAAAATAATGTGTCAACGTGTTTTATGTTCATAACACACATTTATCATTTCTTAGCGTTCTACTTTAATTAAGAGAACGGGTTTTAGATTCAATTTTCTAAGTATTTCAGTATCTATTTGAAAAATTATGAGGATATAGAACATAATATATTTTGTCGCGATGATTTTATTAGACATGCTTTTATTTCACTTCACTTGTAATTGTAACTATGTAGGTGCGCAAAAACATCTTGGAATTTTCATAATTTGACCCACTTTCTGGTCTTCGATTTGCAGACGCTCTGAGTTCTGATGGCAATACATAACTAGCTAAGAAACGTCATTACAAATCCAATATGACGGCCTCCCCAAAATGGCGGACTGGTGGTTTAAAATCCAGCCCCGTGATATAAATAAATAATAATAAATATCTTAAATATAAGGACATCTTACACAAATCGACCTAGTCCCACGGTAAGCTCAATTAAGGCTTGTGGTGTGGGTACTAGGTGACGATAAGATCGAAGGAGAAGAGAGAAAAGGAAAACGAAAAAGAGGAAGACGAAGAGAAATTAAAGGAAACCATTGGAATTGAAACGCATAGAAAGTAAAGGAAAAGGCACTATATGGTACGAGTAGAAAGGAAATTACTTCACCGATAAGAGCCAATATTAAATAGGTAAATGCTGATGATCACGTTTACATGTTGTTGATATATTATTTAATACCACGAAACACTTCCACTATAGTGTGTCTACTATTACACACTCTCCCTCTGATTATTTTATCGTATGTAAGTACCCATACCACGCCTCCATTTAAGCTTACCGTGGGACTAGATTGATTTATACACAATTGTTCTATGAATCCTATGATATCTATTTATTTTCCATTCTTAACGGGTCTTGGCCTCAAAGTATATCTGATCCATTATTTAACCGTTATAAAATGGCTTTGAAAGTTCACTGCGCAGTGCCACCGCATTCAATATAGCTTCTAGTTTGATCAATTGATCATTAATTATCTAGATACTGATTTATAGTATTCTAAGTGCCTAGATTGGTTGTCATTAAAATTTATTTTTAGATGCCGCTGGCGCCTTATTAGCAAAAAACAGCCTAAAGCATGTCGGGTCATGCTCAGTATAGGGTTCCGTAGTTACTCAAAAACGGATGGGCCGATTATGTTCGAAATAGATTCTTCTTTTTTTCATATTATTTGGACCCACGGATCAAAAGTTAGACGAAGAGGAGACCACATTTTTTTATTCTGGAGCGGTTATCTCCGAATGTGGGGATGATTTTTTTTTATTTTGCAGTAATCCAGCTGAAATCCGATAGTATGGGGTATCGCTGTATAGACTTTCAAAAAGAATAAACCCAAAAGAAAGTCTATATTTTCGGGGAGAACCGCTCCAGGGTGAAAAATCTTTTCTCCAGAATAAGATGTCCTCCCCCCGCATCTAACTTTTGATACACGAGTTCAAAATCGTGTATTGTGGCTTATAGAATACTTTAAAATAAAATTATTTCGAACATAATCTGCCCAGCCGTTTTCGAATAACTACGCAACCATACCCTGAGCATGGCCCGACATGCCCTTGGCCGGTTTTAAATACGTCATAGATCGTGTTTCGGCAGTTCCGAGGCAATCTGCCGAGTTCTACGCCGGATCAGAAGACGCGACGGGGCCACGTCGTTACGTCGCCTAAATCTAACTAGTTTTAAGTTATTATTGTATTTTTCTAGTTCACAGTGCCTTAGTGTTTTAACTGTAATGCTGTGTAAATAAATAAATAGATCATTGTGTATGGACTCGCAGTTCTGACTCGCACTTGGCTGTTTTTTGCCACTGTTCAAGGCGCCGGCGCCTTCCTAGTTGAAAAAACACTTATATCAATGATGTTGTTTATGTTTATCGTGTATTACTGGTATGCGGGCGTTCATGAAACCTGATAATAAGCATTAGGAATCACTTTCAACGACGTCCATTATTTTCTAGTATCATATCACAAAATCAGCCTTTCTCAGGCCACTTATGGATGGATGTAAGCCTCACCTTTTAACTATAGATACACCGTGTTTTTATTGATTTCCGTTAAATTAAAGGGAAGCTTAGTTAGGTCAAAAATAATCAATTTGTCTAAGAAACTATAGTATCTTAACTCTTACTGTTATTGAGTTGTTAATAAAATAAGTTTAATGACTGAACAAGATATATCGACGCATTAGGAGATAAATGCCCATAATCGCCACGCTGGGCAAGCGGGTTGGCAATTGCAGTAGCGAGTCCGCTATGATGATACTGCTGGCCATTATCAATCTTCTGAAAAGCAATATTCATTGCCACTTCAATCCCTTAGTCGACTCTTACGTACGACACCCTAGAGACCCTAAAGGTGCATTCAGACCAAACGAGCATTCGCTATTCTGTCCCCCACTCTATGAATCACGTTTTGTGTAACGTTCGAATTTCGTAGGTTAAGGTGCATGCAGACCAAAAGAGCATTCGCTGTTCTTGCCCCCTACTCTACGAAATTCGATCGTTACACGAAACGTGATTCGTTGATTTCGTAGAGTGGGGGATAGAATATCGAATGCTCGTTTGGTCTGAATGCACCTTAAGGCGATCGGCGGCGAGCGAATCCATGAGTTGGAGCGGTATGCCGATATGGGTACTCGCACGTATGGTTTTCCGCTAAACCGGTCGCCTTAGACCAATGTCGTGGTCGCAGCATAAGCATACAGCGGCCCTACCGTAAATTTCGAGGATTTGTCTCTCTCACTCTAATGACGCCTTCCTTTGAGTGACAGAGAAAAATCCTCGAAATTTCCGAATTTCGATTTTCGCGATAGTAGGCCAGGTATACGTACCTATGTGTCATCATAGTCGCAAAAACACTTATGTTAATGATGTTGTTTACGTATAGATATGTTTACCGTGTATTACTGGCATGCGGGTGTTTATGAAACCTGATTCTCGTAATAAATCGTTAGGAATCACTTTCAACAACATCAATTACTTTCAAAAGTATAATTCGGGTAATATTATTTGACCGACTCTTATCTTACTTACGACCACCTTTTGTTTTGCGTCATTCATTAACAATAGAAAAGTGCTCGACTGCTGATTGTCTAGTAAGTGTTAATGCAAAACAAAAGGCCGTAAGTAAGATAACAGTCGGTCAAATAATATTTCTCGAACTATACCTACAGGTAACTTTTCTTAGGTAGGTATATAATATAGGCATGTGAATCAAGGACATAAACATATTTATAAAAGCTAAGTGTAGGTTGAAATTAATAAAGCCCGATACCGTAAAACCACCCAACTATGGTCCACAATTGGAGCTCCTGTGATATGCATCAGTCCCGATCCCCTTTTTGGCTTCCACCAATTTTGTTTTATTATTAATTAGGAGTGTTTGCCTATCACACGCTTAGTATAACAATACCACCCTAATGAAAGACGTTTGATTAAGATTTGGACTATAGCTAGGTGGTTTTATGGTATCTATATTTAGGCAGTAAAAGAAAGGAAAGAAACGAAAATAGTACATTGTGTATTAAGGGCGGTAAATAAGAAATTGTGAACGGGTTCATAATTCTTGTACCGCTCGTGGCACACACAATGTTTTTCATCACACCCGTGAGGCAAAAAAAGTAAATAAAACAATATATTTTCACAAAACTACTTACTCTAAAATGGTCTAAATCATTTCTCAAAATCAGGGATGACTTAAATTTACCATTCTTTGAAAAGGAACCTCGGCGCGGCGTAGTTACTTATGAAAATCCATTATTGCCCATGGGCATAATACAGCTCATTACGTTCAGGTATGCCTGCGTATAATAACACTTTTTACGAGCAGGTGTGATGAAAATGTATGAAAATTGATTTGTGTGACATTTTGATTTATCTATCATTACGTGAATGGGCGATTAACTACAAATACACCTGTTTGTTTTTTTTTTGTTATTGTTGTTTTTTTAAGTTTATTTTTGCTTTTTAACTGCATGATTATTTTATTATTCAAAACTACAATTTATGTACATAGATTAAATCTAACTAATCTACTTAACCTAACCTATATCTAAGATTGGCCCTTGTGGCATTGTACCGAGGATGCTGGCGGCATTTCCTCGCTGTATCGCAATACTGATGCGTTGTGCGAGGAAGTCGCCAGCTCTTCGGTCTTTAGTTACATCAACCAGACGTTTCGCGATCTCAGCAAACAATTTGCGTGCGCTGGGGCCCCAAGAACCTAAAGTTTCTACGCCAAACGGTACAAAATCGTACTCTTTGCCGAGGCCCTTATATTTATTACGTTTTAAAAATTCGGCATTTTCAGCCGCAGCGGCTGCCTTAAACGTAGTTCGTTGAAGATGGGACGGTGCCAGGGTATCTACGCAAGTAGCATCCCATACCAACATCCGTCCCAAGCTCCAAGGAACCAAAGACACACCATCAGGTCTCTTACCATCATCCCTAATAATACCAGTAGGCTCAAGAAGAGCAGGTACGTTGATCGTGGCAAGAGACCTGCGGATTATGTCGTTAAGCGTCGCATGTCTGGAAATACGTACCAACAACACAAGCCTTCCTCGAGCTTACCGTGGGATTAGGTTGCTATAGTTTCTTTGTGCACGTGTGTCCCAAGAAAAAAAAGTTTAAACCTATTAATTTAATTTTCACGACAGCACGGAACTACATTCGGAGTCTGATACTCAATCTTTGATCTGTTGTTTAAAGATAATTAATTAACGATATATATTTACTAGTGCCCATCTGTCATTCAACTTTATTTAAAAAGATAATTAGTTCTAACATAAGTTTACGCAACATTAACTGATTTATAATAACATGTTAAAAACATATTTACATCTAACATACATAGGTACTATAATTATAATCTTGGATGTTAATCGAATTCCTGTTTAATTTATTCATCATTTTAGATTTTATGAAACAGATTTAGTGTTTTATTTTTACAACTACAATTACGGGTCGTTGTAGATAATTGTTTTGTTTTGATTGTAGTGTGTATAATATTCTACTCTTAGTAAATGCGTTTCCCGTGGGTAGTTATATTATAGGTACATACCATAAATCTAAATAATTTCGTATCATTTAGGCCTATGTTTAGCCTTTGATTGAAGGTGTACACTCTCGGTAAAATAATACTGGTTAGGTATAATTTTTCATAGAAAATGCTGTAAATACGTTGATCAAATAGGTACTTAAGTTTTTTTTAATGTTATGTTAGGTAAGTGGAATCTACTTTAACACCAATTTCCCTGATTTTTAATCGAATCCAAAAAACATGTATCATTTTCAGATAGCTCCGTGGATATAAAAAGTTAAATTCACGATAAAAAAAGCCCCCTTTTTCATATATTTTAGATGTTTTATTTTAAACACTACAAATTTTTTCCTGCAAAAATTAAACGTACATTTTACTTTGTTTGGGATGATTAATTCAGGAAAATTCCGATATAATCTGATGTTCAAAAGTATTTTACTTTTTTTTTTTTTCTTTTATCAGCCTAAATTTGTGTCCCACTGCTGGGCAAAGGCCTCTCCCCTCAAACTCCATGACTTATCATGTAAATATTTGAAAACTATTTAAAATCAGCGTGGTTTTAGTATTTTTTATGAAAAATGACTCAACCGAACTGAACCGTATTCTTTGACCGCGATTGTATTTTTGTACTTTGACTTTCGGTAACTATTCATTTGAAATTCATTCATCGGCTATGTGGTCACGGTAGTAAGAACACATTTGTCACCACCCCAACTCCTCCTGCGGGTGTCGTAAGAGTCGACTAAGGGATTGAAGTGTTACTGACCATTATTTGATAAAAGATTGATGATGGGCAGCAGCGTCATCATCATACCTGGGATAACTCGGGGCATTTATACGAAAGTGATGTAGCAAAATATTTTATCGACTAAAAATATATAGATGTTACTGTGAATGACAACATCAAAATGTTATTCGGCATAAATAAATACTAGGTACTTACTCTTCAATTAAAATAAAAAATAACATTAAACGGGTAGTTACGCTTTTATTTTTAAAAAGTTTTCAAAATATACAATTAATATTAGAATATCAATATTTAAATTGTTTTTACTGTCTGAAGAGGCCCGAAATCAGATAATTATGACATCGAACCTCTGTACTGTAATGGAGAATGTTCAATAAGCACATCTTTTATTATAATTATATCGACATCTTTTTAATCGATATCAAATCCCTATAACTTGCCCCCAGTTATCCCAGGTATGGTCATCATAGTAGACACATTACTGTTGCCAATCCGCGTGCCCAGCGTGGCGATTACGGGCATTTACCCCCTAATGCGTCTATACGCATATTTAATAGGAGAGACCTACGTCCAGCAGTGGACTATCATTAGGTTGATGATGATGATGATGATATAATTTTTTATTAGCTTGTATGGCTAGGACCTACATTCAACCTAATAGATATTTAATAATATAGATATAAGTAATATCATATTGATATTACTTATATCGATCATCATCATTATTGGCCCTGAACATCTATAAAAGATGATTTAAGCAGCGTCCGTTCGGTATATCGATATAATTATAATATATTGTAGATATTACCGCTTGTACATACCGTGATAATTGTGTATCCAAAATCCTTGATTCCCGATGTTTTAACACAATAACACTTATAAGTATTTCTGTTCACTAGCTGATGTTTTATACATTTATTCAATCAGTATCTTGTCCTCACTTAAATGAATAACAAACACCTATACTTATTTAAATGTACCTATTAGCTTTATAAAATCCGTGTTTTCAGTTTCACTATACACTAGGTATACTGTATAATAAACACTTCACTTTATTTTATATCGAGCACCATTTGTTTATACTCTCTGTTGACATTTATTATCATTTGTCAACTCAGGGTTACAAATGATAATTATCTTGCAAGTTACAAGAGCAATTACAATTATTCCTGCAGTTCACTTTTAATAAAGTTAATTATCGTTTCATGACACTTTTATCGATAATTAGGGATTTCATTACACTAGTTCTTTACCAAACACTGTTTCAAATATCAAAATCACATTTACATCTTTATTTATTCGAAGCGCACTCAATTATTTTATATTTCGAATTTGTTTACCACCTTTATTTCCCGCCACTATTGCGCAGTTGTTTTCGAACGAGTACGTCCACACACGCGCGCTCTTCGCGTATACTGGCGCATACGTTGGATCATTCATACTTGCTGGCGCAAATGTGTCGCAAAGATTGCATCGAACTGTGATCCAACTGTAGTCCGTGAGTTGATAGAAAAATCTACGATTCTATACCTGTTTCACTCGCCTCATATAGCTATGGAGAAAAGCGAGCGAGATAGGTAAAAAGCGAAGGTTTTTCTAACAACTCACGGATTGTTGCGCCTGCGACGGCGCTAGGAAGCAGTTTCCAGTTTTCTCACGTAATTACCTTTTGTCTTTTAACGATCGCCGCTGTAGCCTAACGGGTTATTCCCAGACCCATCCGACACCAATGGTAACAAACAACTGCGATCAATTTTCCCATCCCTTACCAATGGGAACGACTGGGAATTAAAATCCATGTGATTTCTTTTTCCGAGTTGTTACCACCAGTACTTTAGTGGTAATCAGTAATCAGTAATTTATTTGCTGAAACATGGTAAAGTATACAGGTCTTCCAACACATATAAGTTTGAGCTACATGTTTAGTCACAAGGACATGCAAATATTTAACAG
>JALPQI010015809.1:0-33005 GCA_025490895.1 Thaumatotibia leucotreta | reverse complement strand
TGTTTCACGAAAGCGGACATCTAGGGCCCATTTCTCGAAAGCTTGTAACTTGTAATACAAGCGGAAGTCCTTATCTAATTGATAGTGTCAAAAAGAGACTTCCGCTTGTATTACAAGTTACAAGCTTTCGAGAAATAGGCCCTTGAGGTGCGAATCTGAGGTAGAGTCGATTGCTAAACAAGATCCACCACAATTCTCAAAATGTCCCAAGAAGTTAGCATGGACTTTTCCTTTTTTGTTACCAGATTCATATATATGTTTGGTAACAAAAAATGACCGTTTCATACAAACATTTTGGGCTGGGAAATGTGGTGGATATTCCTCAGCATCTCTACCAGCCTATAATTTTTTATCAATAACTAAAGGTGCATTCAGACCAAACGAGCATTCGCTATTCTAACCCCCTACTCTACGAAATTCGATCGTTACACAAAACGTGATTCGTTGATTTCGTAGAGTGGAGGGGGGGGGGGGGGGGGGATAGAACAGCGAATGCTCGTTTGGTCTGAATGCACCTGAAGACGTGATTCTAATGTACAAAATTCTTGAGAAGTGCTCAACTAACTATGGAGGCCGTCAAAAACGAGATGACGACAGTTACGACAATATATTTAAGCTGTCATGTTGATAAATGATGTTACACTACGATAATTCGCTCACCTACATAACGGTTGTATTCGCGGTAAAACCTGTTTTATCGCACAGCTGTTTTCGATCACTGTGTAAAAAACGTTACTGTTATGTTTTGGTAATAAATCAGTGTCGCAATAGATTACTATACTAGATCGATATTATTATATACAAATCGACAGGGATTCGTAAGGGCCTGTTCACACTCGTGATTCACTGAGGCGATTTTAAAGTGATTCCTATACAAAAAAGTTTGCCGCGTGAAATTTTGTATAGAAATCGCTTTTAAATCGCCCCAGTGAATCGCTAGTGTGAACAGGCCCTAAGCGAGCATCTGGCCTTGTCACTCAAATTGGATCGTAAGTTCAGTAACAGAAACATAAACATGGTTGATATTTATGATTTTGATTGGTCTAATGGGAATCAAAACTTACGCTTAATTAGCTTAAAGAATGTAAGCAGTCGCGAATTGGCCCTTATTTTCTTTTGAGTAGTATATAATTCTGCCCTGCTAAGCGAAATAGCGATATCTCATAGAGGCATTTGAAAATGGAATCGTCAGCTATAGAATTTAAGGTGCATGTTTGCATTTTTTATTTTTAGATATCGCTATTATGCTTAGCAGGGCAGAATTATACTCACGATGCGTTCTAAATAGCCTACTCAATATTCTTCACCCGTAAATACACGAAGACGTACTTCCTACAAGGGTATTTCTTAGACTTAAGATCTTATTATGGGAGGCTTAATGGCTACAGCGCGAGACTATGGGGTGATTATGGTACCGGAAAGGAATTGCAAACGACCTATCTTCATTAACGACCTATCTATATTATGTCGAAGATATAACTGTTATATTATAAGTAATTGACTTTTTTGTATCCCTTATTTCTGCGACCATATATAACATGGATGTCTAACGCCAGCACCAGCACAAAAATGCCCCCCAAAACAATTGTTCAATTGTGCCAAGATAGGCAGCACATAGCGCTTTTCACTGCACATATTTCGGCGCAACATCTTTGACAAATGTCTATAGAATATAGCCAATCAAAACTTTGAAGGACCAACCACAAACTATACTATGAACTATGATGCATTGAAGAGGGGGTGACTCTTGTCAACTAAAATTCAGGACCGTTTTTGAAAGGAAAATTAGTATTGCGTGCGGCTTCCATGTTTTATTTGTTCGTTTTTTGCATTTTTTTATCACGTAGTCAATAGAATTAAGAGGGTATAACTACATATATTATATTTATAACTCACGTATATTTTAGTCACTAATCGCGACAAGATTAACCGTTAAATTATAGTTATAATGAGAAAAAAATGTTACAGATAATATCGGGGCTTTATAGTGTCAGTAGTGGTCTGGCATTTTTATCTGTACCTGATGTTTTTGTACAATAGATTACACAAATGTGTATTTGCGCTAATATTATTAGCGCCTTTTATAATTCTGTTTCTCTGGATATTTACATTTCGAAAGCATGTAATAGTATGCCCTAGGTCCATTAAATATTAGTAAGACAAAATATTATTCTATATTATGTTACTTATGTTAGTTGAATTATCAATTGTTTGAATAGAGAGCACTTATTTGGTAAAGGTTTCCCCCAGTTCGCACTCTTTTCAATGTTGTCAATTCGACTGTTTTTTAGCCGAGAAACCTGAACTAATTTTCTATTTTTCTCTCTTGATCGAACGAGTAAAATCCCTGGCCCCGTTGGCTCCAAGTTGAGGTCTGATGATAGGATCTTGGAGAAATTAGTTGAAGTCGATATTTTTTGGTGATTCATTTCAATAGAGCCAGCCTATATCCTGTAACCCATTGTAGGTCCCAACCTATATAAGCTATTTTCTATTTTAATACAGATCTATTTAGAATATTTGATTTGTAGGGAAAGTCCGTCATATGCGTGTAATGCGTGTTATATTGTTGAGTTAGGGATAAGAATCAGTTGGTGGACGGACTTTTCCGATAGACGGTATTACCCGCATTGACCTTACACCATAAAATACATAATTATGGTTTCCTTAAAACATCTAAAACATTGTCATAAAATAACATCTGCTGGAATTTACGTTGCAAATTGCCGCGTTTGGCCACCATTAATATTAATGTTCACTTGCCTTTTAATGCTTGCGTTCTTTATTATTCCCACTTATAAAGAGCAGTAGGTATAGAATATTTTTAATTATTTGTTAGTTGTTTTGGAAAATTTGTCTATATTTAACCTACAACTACAACTGCTTACAATACAATTTTGATTCTTATTCTAAAGTCTTACGGTCGAAATCAATTTGCATGAAGTTTTAGCTAAATGGCCACTGGGATCGGATTTGCATTTAAATATGGTTTTTGTGGGTACCAATTAGACAACAATGGAAAGCATGACGACTGTTTTAAATTGCGTCATGACTAGGCCTAAATTCGTTGCACTATTGCGAGTATTGTATTTATCTGTTTTTATAATGAGTTAATGAGGTAGGTACTTAAATAGATTCCCCTCTGTATATAATATATTTATATAAAGTTAACATAGTATTTTTTTTCATACATCTTACACACAAATCGATCTAGCCTCACGGTAAGTTTAATTAAGGCTTGTGATGCGACTACCAGGTGACGATATTTTTAATAGATAGATACATATAGATACTTGAATACTTGATTGCCACGACCAAGGCACAAATATTTGTGAAAAATACATAAATAATGCCCTCGCCGGGACTCAAACTCGGAACCTCCTGCTTCGTAGGCAGGGTTACTACCAACTAGGCTACGGAGGCTAACCATGAATTAATCACAGCATATTTACTCCTGCCCACTAACATAATCTATTATAGATTTACCTATAATATTTTATTGTCGCCGCGCCGATAATAGATGTAAAAACGTTCAAAGAAACAACCATATTTTAATGCCTTAAGATAATATCGCACTAATAATTGATTAAATTAAACAATACATATCGTCGGGGATAGTACAATACCGCGTAACTAACACAAGCAGATAAATATTAGATTCCGTAGAAGTATGTTTAAAATAAGAATCTTATTGACATGTGTTAAGATACACGGTATTGAACTATCCCCGACGATATGTATAATTAAATGTTTCTGATCATCATCATCATCATCATCATCATCAGCCTATGTTAGTCCACTGCTGGACGTAGGCCTCTCCTATTAACTATGCGTATAGACGCATTTGGAGATAAATGCCCAAAATCGCCACGCTGGGCAAGCGGATTGGCGATCGCAGTAATGTGTCCACTGTATTCTTACTGCCGTCACCACACGGGCGAATGTTTCTGATATGTGCAATAAACTGTTCACTACTACTACTACACCGATTTAGCAGTTATCAATGAAAATGAAACAAATTTTGTATGCATTGTTTCTTTACATTCTGCCCAACTTCTAACTTCCGGTTTATTTTATTTTTCTACGCTGGTTAATCTTAGAAGAGTGGGTTGAAAATGTAAGTCTGAGACTGCGGCTTAGAAATAAATACATATAAACACTATCGAAGTTTTTTTTCTACATTTTATGGATGCTACAGACTTGTTAAATACCTACCTATTAAACGTGGTTTCAGTTATTGTCATAACCTCATAACCTCATTCTTTATGCATCTGAAACGTGAAGATTCTGCGATAACGCCGTGCTCGGTGCATTTTGACATTGTTCACGTAATTGCATAATTTCCGTGGCGCGGCGCATAATTTCCGTGCCATCCCAACTAATTGTTATGGCCACGTTTTGAGCTAGGCGATCAAACTTTGCTAAGCGGCCATGGAAACTAAAGGTGCATTTACACCAAACGAGTATTCACTCATTCTATCCCCCATTCTACGAAATTAACGAATTTCGACGAATCACGTTTTGTGTAGCGAACGAATTTCGTAGAGTGCGGGATAGAATGAGCGAATGCTCGTTTGGTCTGACTGAATGCACCTTTAGTTAAGATTTATGTTAGCAGTAACTCTCAATATACATGTTGAGTTTGCCTGTCATTGGGTGAATACTCGATATTATTGGCATGTATTAATATGTATTCCACCTGTTGGCAATTCTAAAACCTAAAATAAAAAAACACTACATCTCTCATGATTCATCTTAGCATCAGAATGCGTCTCACGATTAAATCAAACAGGAGATGAATCATTGCGGTTTTAAACCGGTCCCACCATTCTAAACCCACAATGCATCTCGCGTAATCCTTCTTACGTTTACAAAAGGTCTAAAATTGGTGGAATCAATTGTACGGCCCTGGTTTTGGCATGCCTAGGATATATGGCTAGTGTAATGAGAACTACGGCTTTAGTACTGGTAGATGAGATGCAGGGTTCTATGTATACTGGATGTATTTTTAGTGGTTGTATTGACCGACTCACGGATTATCTGAAGAGGTGCGATAGGGCTGATTGAACTGATATTGGTTTCGGCACTACATGTGTTTGGTACAATATACCTATTGTTGATTTTACAAGCTTCCATTTGATTTTACCTTTAGTTATGCTTGTAGGCAATACTAATCAAATTAAGAGGGTTCGGTGCTCGATTATTCTGTCGTGCTAACTAAAAAGGACGCATCTTCCATAAAACTACTATAAGTGATACGTCTTTTTTACTTAGCACGGCAGTATTGTATTTATTGTGATGTTTGCACTTTGTAGTATGAAAACCGGTCAAAATCATTTCGGGCCATGCTCAGTGTAGGGTTCCGTAGCTATTAAACGACTGAGCCGATTATGTTCGAAATCATATTTATTTGAAAGTATTCTATATGCCCACTATTCATGATTTTTTTCATATTTTTGGACCCACGGATCAAAAGTTAGAACACTGTAGGGAGGACACAATGTTACGGAACCCTAAAAACCGGAAAAGTGCGAGTAAGACTCGCAAAGGGTTCCGTACGTGCATTAGGTATCACAAGATACCTACCTACTATGTTATCTACAAATAGACTAACCTGTAAGACTTCTTATAGTTTTCCTGTAAACATACATAACTATTTTCTGTAATTTTTGCAAAATATTTATCCCTTCATTGTTGATTAAATTAAAGGGAAAATAAATCAAATGCCATTGGAAACATAATAATTAATATTTTTTAAATTTGAGGATTATCTCATGTTTTTCAGCTATGTGTAGGTATTTATAAAATTATTTCTACCGCAACTCCGTTCTTTCCGATTTTTCCGAACAAGTTCTTTAAGCTGGGAAAGTTTGTGTATATGTATGTATGTTGTATTATAAATATTAGCCCGTCATTGTATGAAAACCAGGCAAGAACTCATTTCTACATGTAGCTTACTCTCCAGACACTAATTGGTCACGTGTCACTCTGACACACATCTCCGCGATTCTGCCAGGGTTGTCAGGCGTGCTTACATGCGTAACAACATTAAAAACACTGACAATGTCAAAAATAACATTTTGCAAAAGTAGATAATTGTCTAAACCGTCGAATCTTAAATTAAAATGAAAAGTAGTCCGATTATTAGTCATAGCATAGTCCAATACTACAACACCAACAACTATGTCTGAGTCTCAATCTTCTTTTCGATTTTGTTCAATCATGAATCACAGCTTTTGCCTAAAAGCTGCAGGATTAATGCATGAATTAAAACTAATCGTACCATACTGGACCATATTTAGGAGTTTTTGAATTTCTTTCTATTATGACCGCCAGACAGCATAGGAATATGCAGGGCTCGAGACGCCACGCGTTCACAATTATTTATACTCCATTTCAAATACCATGGCCCGATGAATTGAACTTTACGAATTACCGCGTAAGTCGCTATTGTTTCGACGACGTTGACGGCTGTTAGCCGTCGTTGGCATCATAGTCACGATTTTCCTTTGTCATCCCGCGATCAAACGTTATGCGATAATATTTTGCCAGGGATGACGCTGATGATGTAGTGGCTTGAAACTATAGGCCACTTGGACTGGACTGGGCAAGTTAACAACCCTGATCTCTACATACATGATATACCACTCATTGTGACGACTCCCCAGCCCGTGACTGCATTGCACCATTTTATTGTTCCTAGACGAGTTCTTGACAACTTGACAAGAGGCATGTTATGTCATGCTAAATTAAACTAGAATTGCAGGACGGTAGAGTTGAAGGTGTTGACAATGGATGGAGAAACTGCCAGTCACACTTGAAGTGATTGCAATAAAAGTGCAGTAACTTGCAGCTAAACAGCTTTGCCCTTGTTCTTTGAAGGAGAAATGTTTTTGATGTTTGAAATGAAATCCCTGTCTAAATTTATAGGTACTGCCTTCTATAGTATACGCATATTTTAAAGACAAACGGGTCTTAATCGCGTAAAATTACGTTTATTTATATCCTGACGTTTCGCACATGACGTTACACCCGTGGTCGCAGGCAGACTGCTGCGATAGTATACGCAGTACGAAATAACACTCTATATTTTTTTTAAAGTTTGTCTCTAACATAATGCTCTTGTTTGAGTAACTGTATAATGCCTCGCAAAAACGGCATGTACCTATGTAAAATCATTGATTCGTCACTCAGCGATCAACTATAAGGTAAGATATCGCGTCTCCTTTACTTCTACGTGAGCAACTACCTATTATTCGTTTCTATCGCCAATAGCTCATCACTCCCTCGCTCTTGGTGGACGAGTGTCTTAATCGAAACAGAAAAGTAATGAGAATAATCACCAAATTAAAACCGACTTCAACCGATTTCTCCAAGATCCCATCATCAATTCATCAGACCCCGACTTGGTGCCAACGGAACCATCTCGAAGTTATACCCGTCCGATAAAAAAATTGAGAATTTTTCTCAATTTCTGAATCTTAATTTTTTTATCAGACAATCTCATTCATTTTGATATTCACGGAATGTGCCTTGAATCTCAAAATGAGGGAAATCCTAAAAGCTCCATATTAAATACCTTCACATAGGTAAAATGGAACGAGTAGCTACCTAGGTACCTTAAGCAAAATTAACGTGAAAATTACGAGGGAAATTTCCAGATATTCCCACGCATGTGATGACAGATGTGACAGAACACAATCGCGTTCGCTCGACGAAAAGCCTACTCGTATGATTAAACATTCCGGGCACTTCGGGCGCCTGAATAATTGGTCCGTGAACCGTTTTGAACCGAAACGAAACAGTATAAAGGGCGAAGCTTTATTCTTTTAAATTATATCACGATTATGGCAAACAAGCATACGAGCCGCCTTAAGATAACCCTTAAACAGGCTGACAGATCAAAAAAGACAATCAAATATATGTCTTAGTTGTTGAAAATATAATTACAATTTCAAGTACCGCATGTGGTACCTACATATATCGCCTGTAGCTGTTTAAGGGATAAACAGATAGTGTAGCCTAATATAGGACACAGAACCTTTTCTTCTTATAGCTCTTTTTTACCTACAAGCTTTTTCATTAATTTCGTGATACAGATTTTGGACTAAAGGTTGTTTTTAAAGCCCTGTCTGTCGCGTCTTGCATGTTTAATTAAATTTTATTAGTTTTTTCTTCAACTCAGATTGCCTTAGGAATACCAGAAAACTTAATTTCTAAATAACATTCTCTAACGAAAATATGTCCCATACGAACACGCTGTCATTATTAAATTATGACATAACAATACATAAGCCTGCCATAAAATATAAGTCCACCCTTGTTTGAATTAATCCCGTATGAAATCCTTTTGTGTGCTTATTGGGTTACCTTATTTCAAAAAGGCAGTATGTACAAATACGTCAAAGTCGCTTGCGACTGTTTAAACTGTGTTAATAGAGAGTTTAAACTGATAATATCCTAGGTTATTATATCTGATCTGACGCACTCTGAACGCGCGTTTACACACTCGTACTAACTACTAACCAATGTAAAATTCGATGGTTTTGAATTTTCAGTGTTAAGTCTAAACTGTATTTTTTTTATTAACCGTGTATGGCTAACCATGTAATATTGATTTCAACTTTCACAATTATGACATTCATGTATGACTCATATTCTTAGTATTCTTACATCCTCAAAATGTGCCTTGTACACTCGCTATCAAAGCGGCCAGGGTGTTCATAAATATCTGAGCAGGCCTCTACTGTCATGTCGCTAAAGGGCAAACTCACTCCATCGTAGGCCACGTCTCTGCCCTTGGCTAGTCTGTGACCATGAGTAAGCCTATTTCATATAAAAAAAAAGATATTTTTGAGCACCGTGACAAAAACCTTAGCTTATACTCCTTTTGAAATATATCAATGTGTACATACAACATTTTCAATAAATTAGGATAAATCTAGTTTCAGCACATAATTTATAAACCTGACGTGACAATATCACTAATAGCAATTGATTACATTCTTCTTTATGAATTTTAGGTCTTAATCCGGTTAATTTGTTGCTTATATTCAAAAAGCGATGATATTTGACCATGTAATGTATACATTCTGTCAAACCTTGTGATAATGATGATCATTTCTGTTGAGGTATGTCAGATCGTGGTCAGATCAGAAGACATCAAGACCTTTCCTTAACCACTTAGCAGTAAGCACTATACGACACGAAAATGACCCTGGCTTGAGGCCTTTGCAACTACTACGAGTTGACATTACTTAAAGCATATCTGTTGCGAGCAAGAGATCAAGAAAATAAAAGCTATGAAGACGTTAGAACAATTGAAGGGTCCACGGAAAGAACATGTCTAGTCAATTCAAATTACAGAAGGAAAAACCACCTTACTTTTAACAGAATATGGTGGGAATTTGCCCTGATTTTTTTTAACACTGGGCATGTTTTTTCCGTGGACCCTTCAATTACTGTCGCGATCAACTCATGCAAGGATATTTAAAGTTGTCACCAAAACTTTGGTGGATCCAAAGTTTACATACGTATCGTCCTCGAAGCCAAATCGTTTGATGGAATGTATTGCTTATAGTTTCCATTTGCGATTAGTTTGCCGCTGTATTTAATATTAGTCCACTGCTGGACGAAGGCTTCTCCTATTAACTATGCGTATAGACGCATTAGGAGGTAAATGCCCATAATCACCACACTCCGATCCCCAATCTGCGTAAGCGGATTGGGGATCGGAGTAATGTGTTCACTATGAAGACGCTGGCTGCCCATCATCAATCTCATATAAAAAAAACCGGCCAAGTGCGAGTCGTTCTCGCGCGCAAAGGGTTCCGTACCATTATCAATTTATTATTAAAAAAATACAGTTAAATCAACCTACCTCAAAAACTATACGAGATAATTTTATCAAACCAAAAATCGTTGATAGAGTTTATTAATGTGCTTAACATATTATAATAATATTATTAATATTTTTTTCAGAATTTTATATCGCGTAGTTTAAAAAATAGAGGGGGGGGGGGACACATTTTTCAGACTTGGAGACCTGATATCTCGATAATGATTTGCTTAAATAAAAATGTGATGTACAAACCTTCATATCATTTTCAAACGCCTTTCTATTAATACCCCACACGCTTATGTACAACTAAAAAAAAAATTCTATCCCTCAGTTACATGTATGGAGGGGCCCCACCCCAATGGTTTTTTTTACAATTTAGTATCACATTCCTGTAGCGGTTCATACAACACATATCCTTACCAAATTTCGTTACTGTAGCATTTATAGTTTCCGAGTAAATTGGCTGTGACAGACGGACAGACGGACAGACGGACATGACGAATCTATAAGGGTTCCGTTTTTGCCATTTTGGCTACGGAACCCTAAAAACGGTAAGTGGCACTTCAATCCCTTAGTCGGTTCTGACGACACCCGCGGGAAGAGTTGAGGTGGTGACCAATTCTTACTGCCGTCACCACACGACGTACTTAATTTTTATTATGTTGAAATGGAGTCCAATAGTGCTTAGTTGTTTGCAATAACAGGCCAGCTACTGAGCACAAAAGGGCATTGTTTGGCCGGCCATATATCTAGCCGATTAAATTGTCCAATGCACCGACCACGCTTCACAGGACAAGCACAAAGGCTGGGTGCAGGCCTGAAAGTGAAAAGATATACAGTCATGAGTCATGACAAAGAAAATGGAGAAACGTTTTCGTAAATCTCTTACTTCGAAATTGATTTCGTTGGCATTCTATTTGATTTGTCGGGAACTACTTGGCCAGGTCCGAGAATGTTTCTTAGATTTTCCTCATTGTTGAATTTAAACTTTCGCGAGACATAATACCTATAAATAATCTAAATATAATTATTTATTTATTTATCGTATGGCATAAATTCATTGTTCTCTACTTAAATTACTTAATTTGAGATAAGCAACAGCATCCGTCGAAAGAGTTTTGAAGTCCGACTTACTTCCGCTAAATTTGGTGATCTGGGCAGCCACACGGGCACCCTGCTGACTCGCACCAACCCCATCTGCTCCAAAGGGAAGCGCAATTTATAACTCCTGTCCTAATTCGGTCCTAATAATTAAAACTGTTAAACTCTCGTGTATTTAGTCACTACGCGCGACATGTTTCGGAGAGCCTAGGTGTAAACACAAATGACAAACCTGATTGTATTTTTAGAATGTTTATGGCTTCAAAGATATTTTTATAGAACTTCGGAATCATCAACTATCCATTGACTCTAACCTGCTTACTCTATATTGATAATAGTGGAAAAGTGTACAACTCCCGGAAGCTTGTGAGAAAGGGCATATATTTCATACTAGTGCATACTGCATAGGTATACACTGCTTCTTAAAATAATCGGCGAGTTATATATACCCTCTTTTACTAGGGCCATAGGATTATTCTTGTGTATTTAATTATGATCTGATGCTTCGTATTACTGTCTTGCATAATGTTCATCAGTATTTCTTCCCATTAATCACATTATCTTTACCAGTGTATTTTTGTTTCCAGGTAAGTACCTGCACCAAGTGCGAACATTATCCGGATCCGGATCTTCGCTAATTACGACATCGACTCTGCTTTCATTTCTGGTTTGATATTCTCCTTATGATCCAGGTCCTTATAATGTTCAGTAATACATCATCATTCATCAGCCTATAATCAGTCCACTGGCTGGACAAAGGCAAAGGCCTCTCCTATTACCTAAGCGTATGGACGCATTAGAAGGTAAATGCCCATAATCATCATGGTTTTTGCTTACCGGGCGGCTCCATCCTCTACATCATAGCCATGTAATGTTTATGTAATATTTTTTTTTTGTGTAATCGACAAGCAGGGCAAGCGGGTGGGCATTGTTCAGTAATATCAGAACTAATTTGTTTTTTATACAAAGACATATCCTCTTGACTCCATTACTTATCCTCTTGGATTAGTACATTTTCATTTCGGCGACGTACATCTTAGCGTTCTATATATCTGACGGTGGTTCCAAATGTTCCTGCTGCTCGAGTTTTACTGGCCATTACGACTGCTCAATGTACCGCATCTAATCAAATTAGAAGCGAGTCCTTTACGCAAACTGACCATTTGTTCCGTCTACGGATCAAATGGGAGCGATGGTAATCGATTCAGGGCCGGAGTAGAAAAGAAACTGTCTTAACCATCCTTACCCTATTGTGTATTGTGGTAACATCGTCACACCAAAATTTCATTGACAGAATATAATAGGAAGAAAATAAGGTGATAATATATTACCATTGCCCTTTTAAGGGTTACTTAAGCCCTCGCATGCCGGAACGTGTATCCGCTTACGCGAAAAGTATTAGAAATAATATTCTAGAGTTAAAAAGCTTGTGAAGCTGAAGGTCCCGGATACAAATCCCGATGTGGGCATATTTTGGTGTATTTATAAGAATAAAAAAGAAAAGTTTGATATCGCGTCGTCTCTGCTGTGAAAATCAATGTATTTCAGATTTTGATTTAAAAAGTCCCCATATTTAAGTCTTAGCTCTCCAGTTTGGTCTTGTTGCCTGAATAAATGAGCATCTGCAATTTAATTTTCGCTGGGTACATATTTATTTCTTAGCAAAATCGCTTGTTCCCAGAATTATATCAAACTAACTTTCACAGCAGAGACGACGCGAGATCCAACTTTTCTTTTATATTCTTTATAAGTCTTAAAATGTTCCATTTGTCTAAAAACAGACTCATGTAATCTCAATTAGTTGTTGAAAAAAGGTCAAGAAATAAGTGCTCGCACAATAAGAAAGACTCTTGACATGGACATTGTCGGCGTTACGAAATTCAGGAAAACCATTAGGACTGTATTGTTGAAAAAGTCACCCTCGCTTTTATTGAGAACAGATAATTTGGAAAGAGTGATTTTGGGCATCTCTTTTTGTTCTTTGTACTCTTTATACTTAGTAAGTATAAGTACTTACATACTTTTATGTATCGAATAGGTCATAAATGTCGTAATATGTGAGAAAATACGTAGCTCAGTGATTTGCCAAACTACATCCTGGTGAAATATGTCAAGACTTTACACTGCACACTGATTCAGTGAATTGGCTACATTTCGCCCTTTTTCACTGGTCTATTTTTATTTCTGTCGTATAGTCACTAAAATCAAAATTAAATATGTTTTTATTTCTCAATTAGTTACCCAAGTTTTATGTAAAATAACCTTTTTAGTAAACTTTACTAAAAATTACGTGCTGTTTTTATGTATTCTGTATCCTACCTTTAATTTCATCGATAACACATATTTTAAAATTAATTAATGCAATGATTAGAACAAACGTTTCATAATACAAAATGGTGTGTAATTTATGAATTTGATGTAGCTAAGCTACAAATAAATACAAACCATTTGATTTACAAATACCTACTCAATCCCTTAAATCGTCCATAGAATCTCGACTCAATCACCTATTGTGTATTGTGGTAACATTTATTGTACAAATCCAAATGAAGAATTCGTAGCAGGCATAACCCGAAGGCATTAGACCGGAAGATTGCGCGAAAATAATAAAAAATATACTATTTACTTTAAGACTTCACGCTCCAAAGGGCGGCAATGTTACTTCCGAGGCCCTTATAACACAGAAATATCCCGGGGAAAGTTATTTAAAGGCCTGTAAATATCTTCGCTTTTGCACAATAGCTTCTGGAAATATAATGGAATTGGTAACCGCTATCTCAGTTTGTTACTTTTTATGTTCTATAATATGAGAATGTGTCTAGAAATACCCTTATCTAAATTTCAGAGGTTTTATCGGGAATTGACCATTCATTTTCTGTTTCAAATATAGAGTCTCTTTCTAGTTGTTTATTTGTAACAACTTTAAAGTTTATCAAATGTATATAAAATAGCTTCTGGAAATCAAGTGTATGAAAATGGTTGTAAAGATAAAGAAGTAGTGAAGTTCATAATTTTTTCCCTTTCTATTTTTACAAAATCGTCTGAATTTATGTCTCAATTACCTTTAGTGCAATGGATACTGAGATTCATTGTGCCAGGAAAATAAATTAAGATATTTTCTTGGAAGAACTTAAAAAAATATGCTCTACTTCTGCCTGGCCTTCCTATCCAGGAGAATATACTCATATGAAGCATTTGTTTGTGCAACGTAATTATACTCAATCAATTGGAATCTTATGACACTGGAACCATTGCAAAATGACAAAAACCAGGAGATTACTTACAATCTGATTTACAACGTCATCCTTTACATAATTCCTGAGAGTCTTATACTCTTAGGGTTCCAATTGGACTTTAACAATTTAACTTGAACTATCTTCTGTGTTTCAAAGGTAAAAAATACTTTAAAGTTGAGCAACACCCACCTTTTTGTCCTCAATGACTCTTAAAGCCAAATCAAGCAACTGTGATGACCTCATGTAGGTATTGCGACTTTTCTTACGTTTGTCCATATTGACTCATCGTTCCGTGCGTTTTGTGCGAAACTTCGACTCTCCTTTCAAGGTCATTGATTCCTATTTTTCCCGCGTTAGTGAATGACGGCTTCCGTAGTGTAGTCGGTATCGGTAGTGGCTACTATTCAGCCTTATTGTTAGCATCCGTAGCCTAGTTGGTAGTGACCCTGTCTACGAAGCTGGAGGTTCCGGGTTCGAATCCCGGCGAGGGCATTATTTGTGTATTTATTTATCACGAATATTTGTTCCTTGGTCGTGGCTGTCTATATATTGAAGTATCTAAATGTATCTATCTATTATATATGTTGTCGCCTGGTACCCACATCACAAGCCTTAATTGAGCTTAACGTGGGACTAGGTCGATTTGTGTAAAAATGTCCCAAGATATTTTTTTACTATTTGAATCTTGGTAGCTTTTCATGGTCTCGCTTTTATCATTTATCGTGCCTACTGGACTTCTGGTAAGGACTTTTGTTTGCCACAAACAGTTCTCCTTGGCCATGGTCATGGTTGTTTTCTATGCGTTTAAAGTATTTGTCATTTTGGACTGTTTGCTACCTCCAGACAAGCCATGATTTGAGCTAACCTTTGGACTAGGTCGAATTGCCTGAGATAGGAGCTATACAGCACAGTAAGAAGGACATGGCACAGATATTAAATTAGGTAAACGCCAATGTGTAAACACGCCGCGGCAAACTCATATTCGCGGTTCAGAGCTGTTTACTTGTTTGCGCCCGATGCCATTACACACAACTTCCAAGGTTGCGAAATTCACAAATGATCTCTCCTTGAAAATGTTTTGATCAACGAACGGTAATTACAGTAATTACTTATATACTTCGTTAGAAAATATTTGAGAAAATTTAGGTAATTCATATTCAAAGACGTAGACGATTCAACAATCCTGCTTCTGTAAATAATGTAATGGCACATATAAGTGAGACACATTTTATTAGTTGAGTTCAGACTACAAAGTTATGTCATAATTAATAAATAGCACATTTTAGGAGGGAGGTAAGTGAAATGACCCTTCCTGACTAATATAGCATGTTTTCGAACGTAAAATGTTGTTTCTGTAGAAAGTTTCCATTCCTTCCATCCTTCTATTTTTCATACCTTGCCTTAGGCCCTGGATCCGGCAGGAAGAGAGATTTCTTAGCGGGTAAACCTAACCTCTAAATTAATATTTAACGAGGATACAAATACAAGTCTCGTCCAGGACCACGCTGTAATAATACCTATGTCTCGTTGGTCTGTTTATCTTTTGAAATCAACCATATTGCGTACCACGGACTCGGTCTAAACCCGACCGGTATAGTTTTTCTGTACCCTGTAAGTTACTATCGGAACGTAATTTACACTTAACTATGCAAATATTCATACCAATGTTATGCAAAAATATAAAGATGAAACTTGGTTGGTATATAAATGTTATTTTTTAATTTTATGTTTTTGGCACTTGTATCATAATGTACTATTGTATATCTTATCGCCGCACCTCAAGACAATAAATAATAATAAATAGATATCTTGGGATATCTTACACAAATCAACCTAGTCCCACGGTAAACTCAATTAAGGCTTGTGATTTGGGTACCAGGCGACGATATATATAATAGATAGATACATACGGATACTTAAATACATAGACAGGCATGACCCAGGAACCAATATTTGTGATAAATAAATACACAAATAATGCCCTCGCCGGGATTCGAATCCGAAACCTCCAATGCTGTGAATGATGAAAGATGTATTTTTCAGTATATTTATTTTATTTAATCACACGAAATATTGAACATGTTAAAAGGATTTGAAAGCCCGTTGATCGAAGAATCTTTGTTTTCTCTGTCAATTCAGAATCGATTGGATTTGACGCTTTACAAAGAACAGTAAAAACAACCATCAAACGGATCGTAAATTAGTATTCATAGACTAGAAACATAACTCGGCTATAGTAAACCACTCCGTTCATATAAACATTTAAGACTAGGGTTGTCAAGCCTATATAAAAATAAACGATGTGGTTTCGCAAAAGACCGGACTTTTGAGAAATGTGGTCAGTGCTATATCTATTTCAAGTCTAATACGGCGTCCGTGAAACTCAATGTCAGACAGGCAGGACCGGACACCTTTTTTCCTGAAGAAGGAAATTGCATTACGATTTACGCATGCCATGCCACTGTGGTCCCGCGCCCTAAGAAGGGCGGTCATAGGCATTTCGCGCAGTTAACAGCTGCATTAATGCATGCCAAAGCATGTAATTATGAAATATTATAGTAAATTAAAGTTAAATAAACAAACTATAGTACTATAACGATATTTTATTAGGTTTATAGAACTATAGTTTGTAACAGTAACAGTACTAGAGCACTTAAATTATATCGGTACCTAAGAAAATAAAAATATGTAAAGTAATAATCACAATTATATATTTAAACTAATTACATCTAATTTAAACGAATTACTGTCCTGAATGATTATCTTATTACATTTTAAATAGTTCTACCTGTAATTAAATTAGTGTATACAATTAAAATATAGAATCTACGTGTCGCCTAATGAACATCTCTCCTTATGACTTGTAATAATTCATAACTAGTTATAACAAATTTACTGCATACATGATTACTTATATTCGCTATGCCCGGTACTCCCATCAAACCCCCATTTCTCTATTTAAACAAACTCGTTAGTGACATCAATATTTTTTACAACATTTTTTCATGATTCTAGTATTCTGCATGTTGTATGGTCCAAAAATATTGTGATTATATTTCGGCAGATGATTCCGTAACATATACGTAACTCACTGATGGATAACACAGCTTCTTAGCCTCCAACTTTTTTTGATAGGATGGTAACGCATTCGGAAACTTCATATTAATAAATTTTTTTCATCAAATTATACTGATGATTACTCAACTTTGCCTTATTTATAAAAGATAACACTTCATCCACAGAATTGATGTGAGATTGACTGGATTCACTAAGCAAGAGTTTATCGATGATCTACCTTAGCTAGCTCCACTAATCTGCGCCGTTAGGACCTTTTGCTGCAGTCCATGAAATCCTTTCTAAAATTATGGCCACTCGTTGAAGAACAATCACTACCCGGCAGGCACTCTGCTAGGTGCACGGTACTATCTACATTTTCATTCGATAGATTACAGACTTCAATGCTGTTCAGGCAATCACTGTATTTTTTTAACATACGAGATTTTGATCGCTGGATCTTTTTCCAATTGCTGTCTATTATTAAATAACGAATAATAATATATTCTCTTGCATAAGTGAGAAATCTTCTCATGTAAGTTATCGGTATTGACATTTTCAACATCTGGCAGTAACTGTGATAGTGTTTGAAACACTTGACGAATTCCTTCAATGTCGCAATCGGTCTTCTTAACAGACAATCAAGTCTCAAAAATAAGAATTCTTATAAAAAACACTTAAAATGTGTACCTAAAATAAATAAATAAACAGTTAAATAAAAATTAGTTTTTTCGTAGCATGTTCTACGCCTTTGAACGCAAGGCGTAGACCTCTTCTATAGCCCACAATCGCAAGTCAACGCAAAATTTCTTAATTTATTCGTAAAATTGAGTTTTTAATAAACATTATCATATATCATTTATTACTGGCATCGGCCGGCATTGCAGTTAAAAGTTTCGATAAAAATCAGAAAACACTAAATAGTATTGCAACTTAACTGCCTTGGCGTAGCACATCATTAGTAAATATATTATGTATTCATAATTTAAAAAGAACCACAAAACATATAATGCATACTTTCAACTTGAATATTCATTGAAAAGCAAACGTGTACCAATATTTTTTTTTTGAAAAAACTCGTGTCGCGTATTACGCTAATGAGCTTCTTGATAACACAAGTAACACGGACTTATCCATTGTGTTGACTTCAGATGACCAAAAATAAATGTTCTATAAAACAAGTTGCAATTATTTTTATACCATGACTTAATATGACTAATAGGTAAGTAATTAGGATAATGATAATGATATTATTCAATCATCGTCATTGGACCTCTATAACCTACTACGGGACCACAGTGCATGCCAGTCTGGTCCGGGGTCGGACCTAGGTTATGTGTCCTCGTTAAAGGTTAATGAAACCCCGAGCTTACCCCCCAAGAAATCTCTGCTGCTACTGCGTTTAGGGCGTAAAGCAAGACTAGACCATACACCGCGAACTTCGAAAATCGAAAATTACGATCATCTGTCTCTGTTGCACCATTGTTCACCAATGTTTCGTATCTGTGACAGAGGTATATGCTTGACTCTCAAAGGTCGCGGTAGCTTCGCAGAAATTTTCCCAAACAAATCGTAAAAAAAACTGGACGGACAACCCTATGTGAGACGATGTATTTATTCCCGTGGCGAAAGATCGACGAGGTTAGGATAGCGATAGATGTTTTAGTGAGAAATGATTTCTATAAATCTTCAATAATTCAAGGCCGCTCCGAAATCCGACTCAAAAGGGAACTAGGAACAAAAAAAATCGTATTATATCGTGTAGCCATTTCTGCGGCCCTACCGCGAAAAACGAAATTCGTAAATTTCGAGGAATTGTCTCTCTCATTCTAATGACGCCTTCGTTTGAGTGACAGAAAAATCCTCGAAATTCCCGAATTTTGATTTTCGCGGTAGTAGGCCTGTATCTCAATTACCTACCCCATTTAAGGGTGATTTGTTAATACCTAATTAATTTGCTTGTTACGCTAGTTATTCGTTACAAGTATTTTTGAAATAAAGACAAAACCAAATAAATAATCCACGCCGGTTCTAACCCTACATATCTGACCTGAGAAGAGATCCCTTTTGTATGATTGTATTGTTATACCTTCTCCCGATTTGGGGCCGGCAAGAAATTATGTTTCTTAAGTAACAGCCTACCCCATTCGTCAGTTGAAAGTTAAAAAAATGTAAACAAACATGCAATCTCGCATTATTTCATAAGCACGCACTTTCAGAACACAATCTTGGTTTTATCACCAACTTAAAACCTAACCCCCTTATTCATAAACGTTTGTTAACTAAACACGCCGCTAATAAATAATTGTTTGTCCCTTTTGCTCTTATGGACACATTGTTCAGACCGAAAGGGACAAACAATTATTATTAACAAACGTTTATGAATAAGGGGGTTAAACCAGAAGTTCACATAAATTTTTTGTTAAAATTATTGATATTATTATTAGTATTAACATAAAAATATATCTGCGACCGACCGACCGTGTTTCACGTTATTATGTGTGAAAGACGCCAAATGCAATGGAAAATTAGTCACATTTGTTTACCTTTTTTACTTTCAACTGAAGAATGGTTTAGAATTTTAGATGTATGCAACTATACACATGCACATGTGGATGTGCATAGTTGCATACATGTGTGGATGGCTGCCAAGTGAAGTGGATCGATGGCAATACCCTTGAAATATTAAACTGAGGTTTGTTTTCAGTCTTTTATTAGCCTTGTTGATTATTCCATAAGGACGTAAGATTCGATTTTTTTTAACACTATGTCGATTCAAATATCCACCAGTATGCTTAGCACATGATTGGCGCGACAGTATCTCGCCGCGAGATAGTCCATCCGTCCCTCTTTTGTTAATATAGCTAGTGAAGGACGGGAGATCTATCTCGCGGCGACATACTGTCACACCTATCATAATGCTAAGCCTGCTGCCTAAGGCTGTGTTTTACCAGACTTTTATTCGAAGAATAAGGCTGCGGCACCACTGACGCGAAGCGGAGTGGAGCTGTGGGAGCTCGGCCAATGAGACCGCATCACAGTGTTTCGAATTCGAATTGTAAGAATGTAATTGGTCAATTTTGCACAGCTCCGCTCCGCTCGGCGTCACTGGAGCCGCACTCTTAGGTACGCTTACTCTCGGATCATCATATCAGCCGAAAACGTCCACTGCTGAACATGCCTCCCCCAAAGATTGCCACAATGACCGTTCCTGCGCCACTCGCATCCAGCGGACTCCTGTGACCTTCGCCAGGTCATCAGTCGACCTTGTGGGGGGCCTACCGACGCTACCCCTTCCGGTACGTGGCCGCCACTCAAAAACCTTACCGCCCCAACGGCCATCCTTGCTCTCGGATACTAGTGTCAAATTACTATGGAGTTTTGACATTACTATCCGAGCGTTATCCTCTGAATAAAAGTTTGGTCAAATCGACGATCCGCTAGCAAACAAAACACGCATGGCGATTATTAAAAAAAGCGAACGTGAGTCATTCACACTTAATAGTGTTAATAGCCATAATAACTAACCTTGCAGAATCTGTAAAATGTAATATACGCGTGCTCGCGTGCAGATATGAAGTTAATGAAGCGACGACAATGAGTATTAACGGTGACAGCTTGACAGGTGAGGTGTGAATTAATCTAGCTTTTTTTTAAATAAAAAAGTTTTTTAATAAAAACGCCCATGGGAATATTACACTTATGGTTGATTCAATAGAGCTGACACTGAATGTAATGGAATACACGGTTGTGTATAGTTTAGTTTAGTTTTTTATTATCTCACAATATACAAAGTCACTTAAAACTACACATGGTACATTCTTAGGATTTTATATTGTGATTTTATATGCGGCTCTGTCATATAGCCTCCTTAGCCTAGTTGGTAGTGTAGTGATGGGTCATTCCCGATAATTTCCCAATCTTACTATGGGGAAAGTTTCCATTTGGGAATATTCCTCATACTGTGTTGGGTAAGTTACCGATTACGACACATCCTATAAATATAATTCACATTTAATAATCTTGCTACGACTAAATGTTAGTGTTGCTACAAGATAGTAAAATTTTTACTTTACTCTTTAACCCAGAAAATGTTACCACTGTATTTACTTTTGTTGTTCTGTAATGTGTGCTTTATGTGAATAAAAATCGATTCTATTCTATTCTAGTAGTGACCCTGCCTATGAAGATCGAGGTTCCGGGTTCGAATCCTGGCGAGGGCGTTATTTGTATTTATTTATCTCAAATATTTTTTCCTAGGCTGTCTACTCGTATGTATTTAAATATCTATACATAAATGTATCTATCCATTATATTGCTATTGCTACGTTCCTAAAGGCTTTTCGAACGACATGTTATATTGTTTTCTGTTGCTTTTGTGTAAACGCCCATATGTTTCGTACAAATGTGTGGTTTGTCAAAGCCACACGACAGCGTGCAACCTCCAACCCCGCCGCAAACCGCGACGCGACCTTAAGGTGGGTTTACACCAAACGAGCGAATTTAATGCTCATTCTATCCCCACTCTACGAAATTCGTTCGTTACACAAAACGTAATTCGTCGAAATTTGTTGATTTCGTAGAGTGGGGGATAGAATGAGCATTCGCACGTTTGGTGTAAACCCACCGTAACGAACGCAAATTACGTCGCGGCAAGCGTTTTCCCTAATCATTCCATCCTGTTCGTTGCCGCCGCGATTTGGGCTCTACTTTTCACTTACGATCAGGTGGAGTGGAGCCACTTTGTTGTGCCAACATAAAAAAAATCCTTCCGACATTTTAAGTATGTCATCTGATGAGAAGAATCGGCTTAAGAGCGTAAGAAAAAGGGCGTTATGTCGGCGGAATAAGAGCGAAAAATCCGACAATACGTACAAACATTTTGGGACATTGGGGAAAATGTGGTGGATGTTGCTCAGCATCATTGAATCTGCCAGCCTACCAATTTTAACGGTTAACGGACTTAAAAAAAAGAGGAGGTTCTCAATTCGGAGATTTTTTTTTTGTTTGTATGTTACCTGATATCTCCGAGAATCGTGAACCGATTTTAAAATTTCTTTTTGTGATCCCGACATGGTCCCATTGGCACCAAGTTGGGATCTGATGATGGGATCTTGGAGAAATCGAGGGATCTCTTCAAATGTTATAGGTACAAGTATGGCGCTTTTGGTAATTTTCATTCATTTACAAGAATTTGCATTCAGAAAGTAGGATTTGAGGAAACCAATGATGGAAACAAATCGGGGATCTTGGAGAAATCGGTTGATGTCGGTTTTTTTCATTTTTAATTTGATGATTATTATCAAAATCGAAGACGTGATCCAAATGTACACTCAACCATTATGAAACCCTGGGCCACTCTAGAACCATGTCACAATGACAAGTAGCGAGAAATTTCTTACAATTTAGTTTATCGCATTACTTTGACATAGTTTTTGAGACCTCCGATTGGTTGACTGTACAAACTTTTTGAGAATTGCTTAACTAGAGATGTAGCTCATCATCCTCTTACGTAAGGCACTACTCTCACCGCGAGCTACTAAGCTATGAACTATCGGCCATAAACACGAACAAAAGATACGCACTCCCGTGTAAATAAAAGACACGGCGATACTCGCTCAGCTATCAGCTATCACCGCCGGGTGAGTATTGCCGTGCCTCTTTTTTTACACGGGACTGCGTATCTTTTGCCTGCGTGTCTTTTGTAAATAAAAGAGATACGGCGATACTCGCTCAGCTTTCAGCTGTCACCGCCGGGTGAGTATCGCCGTGTCTCTTTTTTTCACACGGGACTGCGTATCTTTTGTTCGTGTTTATAGCCCATAGTTCATAGCTTAGTAGCTCGCGGTGAGACCAGTGCCTGAATGTGGAGGTGCGACCTTGTGTCGGTCGTTCGTATGTTGATGTCGAAGCTGTTTTATTTACACGACAAATATGTCCAATGCCGAGTGCATCTTGTGTGAGGTCAAACGCAAAATAACTTGTTACGAAACTTCATCATCATCATATTAGCCGAAAGACGACTGCTGAATTTAGGCCTCCCTCAAATATTGTCACAATGACCGGTCCTGCGCCACCCGCATCCAGCGGACTCCTGCGACCGTCGGTACGTGGCTTACGGAACTTACATTCATTTTATTAATTTCAATATTTAAACCTTTTAGTGCTTGCTGTATATCGGGTTAAGCAACTAACATAGGACTAAACGGTGAAGTCTGTATTTTCAAAAATGAAATGAATTTTACAGGTGTGGCTCTTTCTTTTAGGTATTGTCAAAAATTCCAAAGCATTTAATTACATTCAACAAAGGTGCATGAAGGGAATGGCATGAAGCTGACCATACGAAATCTAACGCAGCCGAAACAAAAATTTGTTTTGCCAATTATTTTAACTACCATTTTTTAAACAGACCATAGTGATAATTATCAAATTATTTTTGGTCAAACTCATGTTTGCAACACCTCAACCGATTTATATTTTTTCACAATTTTCCTTTCAAACATCCTTAGATGAGAAATTAATTTCCGAATGTTCTCAAGAATCCTCTTCACTCGTCTTCGTTTCCCAATTTATGTAATTTTATAACTTCAGAGGGCCTAGCGTAGGTAATAACTTATAAAAAACGTCTCGATCGCGTTTACGTTTTCATCGCCATTTGTATGAAATGACGATGAAAAACATAAACGCGATCGAGACGTTTACACTAGGCCCTCAGACTCATTGAAGTCTCGTCAAGTATCTTACTCCTACTATTTCTTATTAGTATAAATTACATGTACGCTTAGCACATATTGGTATGTCAGTATGTCGCCGCGAGATAGATTTTCCATCTTTTACCAACTATATGAATAAAAGAGCGATGGATAGTCTATCTCGCGGCGACATATTGTCGCATTGATCCTGTGCTAAGCCTACTGAACGTTAATTAATAACTATATTATCAGGTTATTTCGTTGTTGTACACAGCGCCTTCCGGAACACGAAATAAAAAGGGAAAATTTCGACAGAAAACTTGTGAACTACGACATAGTAAACGTATCTACTTACCTTGGTAAGATAGGTACTTTCAATATCCAATAATCATTAATCACATTCTTTCAAGATAAAACCTGCGTAACTAAACAAACTGCTTTGGCTACACCTTTGTTGAATTAGTCATGGTCTGGCGATAAGTATATAGTTTTTTTTTATGTGACGAAGGTAGACAACTGAGCTCTCAGCCCAGAAAGCAGGAACTGAGGCCCATGGGCATAGTGATCAAGAAATCGCCTAAGCGCGTGCCTACCCTGAGGACTTAGATGGATTGCCTCTATCTATGCCAGTAATAACACCGGCTATCTTACCCCCAAACCGAAACACAGCAGTGCAAACACTGCTATTAAGCGGTAGGTTAACGGGTAAGACGGTAGCTATCCGGGCGGACCCTGCACAAGGTCCTAGCACCAGCAAAACATGACATATAACCATTCAATGTAATGAGTTTTTAATGTCCTTGTACAGGCATATGCGAAAATATAAGTGCAACAAACTTACTAAAATATACCAAAATGCACCTTATAAAGTTGTACAGATTTGTAAATCAAAGTCTAAATAAATAAGGCACTATTTTCAGTATTTTTTGTTGGAATAGTAACTGGGTCAAAATTATTTTCGTTGTCTTATTTTGTGTCCCTAAAAAACGTGAAGAGAGATATGAAACAAGACAACGAAAAGAATTTTGACCCAACTACGAGATACTTAGCCGTTATAAGAAAGTCAATCATCCGTGTATAATCGTTTTGCCTACACGTACAATTAGTGATGGGCTAATGGGTCGTTCTCGGTAACTTACCCAACACAGTATGAGGAATATTCCCAAATGGAAACTCTCCCCATAGTAAGATTGGAAAATTATCGGGAACGACCCATCACTACGTACAATAATAATTTTCCAGCTTACTCGCCCAACGTCTAAACCTCATATTTTCTACTAGAGCGGAACCGATCGGCAACAGGTTTTTAAACGTTGTAGGCTGTACCTACATTGCATTAACTAGCTCTACTTTAATCCAGTTCTGTATTTATAAATCTACATCCTACCCTGTAACGTTCGGGGCGTTGGCCGAGTATATCAGGATAAGCACATTCACTGCCATCGACGCACATGTGCGTTCACCTTCATACAAGTTTGTTCTTAAGCTATACCCCTTAGCAGCGAATGCGTAAAATATATTCAAGCAAACGTTTAGACATTATTTTTATTCTCTAGATCAAATCGGCTCGTAATTCTGATTCGAATGAGCCCAATCGGTTCTCAGGAGCTTTTTTGGAAAACTCTGAGATTTAAGCTCTCAATTTCCGTTAGTTATAAAACTGAAACCAACGTGAGTTTTTGGTTTCTTGTAGTGATATTAATGCAACGTGACATCGGACTAGTCTTTAAAGAGTCAAACTTTGCCGCAACTTTGCTTTCACGTTTACTTTAAGTATCCCAAAGGACAATGGATAGGGCTATCCTAGGAGTTTTTCTCCGTCATCGTATTAGAAATGATGCCATCCGCAGCAGAACCACAGTAACCGATATACGAGTAACTCTCCGAATCGCTAAGGTGGCAGTAGGCGGGGCACATTGCACGTAAAACCATTGGCCGTTGGGACAGAAAGGTTCTCGAGGGGTGGCTATGTAACGGAGTAGCGTAGACTGATGACCTGGTGAAGGTCGCAGGAGTCCACAAGATGCTGGTGGCGCAAGTTGTCTTTCGGCTGATATGATGATGATGATGAGTAGAAATGCCAGTTATTTTAAAAACTTAACTCTCGTGGGACTCATTCATACTAAAGTTATCACATACATCACACATCATCAGCCTATGACAGTCCACTGCTGGACGAAGGCCTCTCCTATTAACTATGCGTATTGACGCATTAGGAGGTAAATGCCCATAATCGCCACGCTGGGCAAGCGGATTGGCGATCGCAGTAATGTGTCCACTATGATGACGCTGCTGCCCATCATCAATCGTTATCAAATAATGGTCAGTGACACTTCTATCCCTTAGTCGACTCTTACGACACCCGCAGGAGGAGTTGGGGTGGTGACAAATGTATTCTTACTGCCGTCACCACACGGCCAAAGTTATATTTCACACGTTTTCACTTATACTCACATTTTCCTCATATACGGAGCGAAACATATCGAGCATTTTTCGACTCAAAAAGTGAGTAACCCGCATGAAATAGTACATTGTGCTTCAAGGGAGGTAAGTACGGAATTACTAACGAGAGTGTTTTAATGACTCGAGTTAGTATTCCGCTTGCCGACCGTGATGCATACAATGTTTTTCATCACACTTGCCCCAAAAAAATAAGTTTTAAGACAAAATATTATTGAATGATGTGCTGACATTTCTATTACTCTCTAGGGAATTTAACTTTTCTATTACTCCCGCTACGCATGCAAGCAACGGCGCGCTTAGACAGCAAGTGTGATGAATGATGAAATATAATTTTAGTATGAATGCCAGTGTGATATTACAAAAACAATAGTTTTTCTCTGTAGAGGAATAGATCCTTTACAATAGCGTGGGCTTTCGCGCCCGTGGGCGGAAACCGGAGAATTGTTCGTATAGCTGTTTTACAGAATACATTCCAGCTGAGTTTCGACCCGCGGGCTATTATTAGACTTCCATTATGCCGGCAAACTTGTTGAGGCTTTTACGATGAATTTGTTTTACTAAAATTCAAGTTAGAGTAGCGGTTAATTAATGACATGCTTAAATTTAGATTAAATTAATGTTCGTCTTTCTGTTTGTAAGGTCATAGCTTAGTTGGTGACCCTGCCTCCGAAGTTTGAGGTCCCTTAGGTATTCAAATTCCGGTGAGGTTCGAATTGTGTATTTATCATTTTAAAAAAAAGTCGAATTGATAACTTCTCCTTTTTTTGAAGTCGGTTAAATATTTGTTGCTTACCGTGGAATGAAGTTAATTTAAGAACGTCCCATGATATTTAATTTATTTATATTGTCTATTTATTGTATATTATGCCTATTATTTTCATGTTTTGTTATGAATTACATAGGCCTGCATCCAGCAGTGGACTGAATTGATAATATGTTATATGTATTGATAATAAATATATTATATGGAATGTCACTTAAAAAATAACTGCGAAAACCGTAATTAATTGATATCATCGGCAAGACAATTACGGGCCCTGGATACATCGGATGGCAACTGTATGTAGTGAGTGATAGTCTCGCGTCACATTTATAATATCTTCTCGTGATCACTTAAAATCCATCACAATACAAACCAGATCATTGGATTCTCATTAAGGTTAAGCCTCTAAAGAAAACCAGCCAAGTTCGTAAAAACAAGGTCGCGACTAACTCCCAGAACGGTTTGGCAATAGATCAATTTCGCGCCTTTGTAAACGGGGTGAAACTCTCGCTTCGCTCGAGATTGCGCGAGTCACCTCGTCGGAGAAGATGCACGGTTAATCAGGCGTGGGATTCTATAAATAACTATAGCTTATTCATCCTTAGTTGATTTATTTAGTAAACAACTTCTAACCTCGAAATAGGTACTCTTCTGCTGCAAAACGGACATACCTATCTATACCAAGATATGTATCTATCTGAGTCAAATTTTACTCAAAAGTACATTTTTCACATGGGTTTATTGGGTTTGTTTTAATTCAGCCTCCGTAGCCTAGTTGGTAGTGACCCTGCCTACGAAGCTGGAGGTTCCGGGTTCGAATCCCGGCGAGGGCATTCTTTGTGTATTTATTTATCACAAATGTTTGTTCCTTGGTCATGGCTGTCTATGTATATAAGTATCTATATGTATCTATCTATTATATATATCGTCGCCTGGTACCCACATCACAAGCCTTAATTGAGCTTACCGTGGGACTAGGTCGATTTGTGTAAGATGTCCCGAGATATTTATTTATTATTTATTATTATTATTTATTAATTAAGGAAATAGCAGTTTACGGCAGGAAATGTGCACTTTTAGGTTAGAATGATTTTTATTAGATGTAAAATAACTATGGATTGTTTAAAATTATCTGCAGGCCAGGCCTAACCAAGATGCCATTCGGATCGAATACGATAAGCGATAAGTCACGTGACGATAATAAATACAATAATGTATGGAAATGGTCACGTGACTTTTCGTACGAATCTGTCATTTATTATACTTATCACTTATCGTATACGATTGCAGAATGGCTAGACCTGCTGTTAGTATGTTATTAATATACAGCAAAATGGCCTTTACAGACCTTTTGAAACCCTATAAATTCCTTTTCTGAAGAATCTCATATACCTGCATATGAAGTCCCTTTTGTTTCGTCTACACAAGTTACGTTGCAATGCGTTACTTATTCATCCAATGTGATTCGGTCTTTAGGTACCTAGTTAATCTACATTCCACATACATAAGCTTAGGATTTCTATTGTTCTGTATCTGTAAGTAAAACAAAAGCAGTATACATAACTATTATACTTATGTATGCAAAACAGTAAAAGCATCGCAAATAAAAAATGGTAAGGTCTTTCAATCTTCCAACGACACTTATTACCTTTTTGACGTGAAACTTGAAATGGAAAAAGGCACGAAACAATCCGGGTTCACCTTTTAATCCTGCGTCTAGCAAAAAGGCTGTAGCTCCATTCCTTTCTGTCATGTGGAGTGGAAGAGTCAGGCTAGAGTCACATATAGGGACTAGATATTGAACTATGGGTTTCTGTAATACCGGATTTGAAAGGGTGCGTAGTCTTTTGTTTTTTTGCGAACATATAGTATTATACAAACGTGTATCTTATGTGAAGAGGTCTTGTATATAGTTGTAACCTACCCACATATAATTTTGTTTTGTGTTCGCATTTAAAACATGAATTCGCTGCTTATCTTGAACAACGCTTTAATCCGAATTAATAATAGCTTGTAATTTTATTTCTAGTGCTTCATTATTTGAATAGAAATTACTACACTGTAGCATCTTGAAATGCAGCGTTATTCATGATAAGCGTCGAATTGTCCATTTGAATACGTCACTACTATATACGGTCACAGGCAAATGTATATAAAAATGCTCAAAAAGATGTCCTAGTGGACTTTCTGTGTAAAGGTGCATTTAGACCAAACGAGCATTCGCTTATTCTATCCCCCACTCTAAGAAATCAACGAATTTCGACGAATCACGTTTTGTGTAACGAACGAATTTCGTCTTTTTCGACATATTTTTGAGCATTTTTATTTTTATATACATTTGCCTGTGACCGTATGTAGTAGTGGCGTATTCAGATGGACAATTCATGTTTTAAATGCGAACACAAAACAAAATTATAAGAAGGTTGTAACCTATTTGTAAGAGGATTCTTCCGATAAATATTTTTGCAGTTGACTGTACAACAGACGACTTACTTAAGTTTTTTACCTATATGTTGCTTTAAATGGGAATTAAGTAAAAATTTCGTACTTATGTAACTCGGGAATAAGTTTAGGAAACCAAAATAAAAACATAAATCATCGTACAAAACCTTATAAAGTAAATAAATGCACTATGTTCATACAATTCCCTTTTATCCTTATAATTACTGAAGTTTCTGATTAGATAAGCGTATATATTTACTAATTACGTGGAAGGTAGAACAAGGCACTAATTAAAACATGTCTTGCGTCTGGATAAGATAAAGCCTTAGTGCGGGGGACCTAATTGCATTTACTTCCATATAATATTGAAACCGCGTATGTTTATTAATAGTTATTTATGTAGCTGGCGCAAAATAAGATAATAAGATGACGTTTTTTAGTACAGATTGCCTTCGGAAGTTTTGGACCTGACGTAAAATGAGCAACTTCTCGCACTAGCGTGTAAAAAAGGCACCATCTGTACTAAAAAAGTGACACCTATTTAGACATGATAAGTACGACTTATTAAGACTTATAATAGAAGGAAAAATGGAGGGAGGTAGAGGAAGGGGAAGAAGGAAGACTAACTGGCTCGACAACATAAAGAAGTGGACAAATATTAAAGACTCAAGGAACTGGCCAAGAAAAGAAAGGATTTTGCAGAGGTGGCCACCGACGCCCGTTAGGGCATGGCATCAGAAGAAGAAGAGTTTTAAATTGTTAATTAATCCACAAATATAATTTGCAGTTGAACACAGTAAACAATTGATCGAGATTTGAAAACTACGAGATTTTAAACTATTAAATATGGCGGACTGGCTATTTGAAATCCATCTCCATGATAGGGTATCAAATGAAAGGGTTTGCCGTGGTTTGCCGTCAGTGGCCTATCCCACAAAATTTTACAAGCGTACAATTCTACAAAATTGTATAAATTCCCATACAAATAGTTCACAATTTTGTAGAATTGTACGCTTGTAAAGTTTTGTGGTATTGTCCCCAGGAATACGAAAAAATAGTCACGTTAAGGTGCATTTAGACTATTTTAGACCAACCAAACGAGCATTCGCTCATTCTATCCCCCACTCTACGAAATTCGTTCGTTACACAAAACGTGATTTGGCGGGTGGGGGCTAGAATTAACGAGTGCTCGTTTGGCCTAAATGCACCTCTATCAGTCAGTTATTTTTTAGTATGATCATATTTTGTTCTAGGTACGTTATCACTGCACTTCGGATGGTCGAACGGTGAAGCCACATTCCATTGACTTCTGCATTCGTAAGTTTCATATCAAATCTACGGTCGATTTCACAATCGGTATGCAAATTTGATTAGATATCCTGTATCAACACGATAAGTCATTTGTTTTTTAACTTGGTCATTATTTAAAGTACTTCTGGTTATTGACCCTGTATAAAGTTCTTTCTTATTTGCTCACCTAGGTATAAAAAATAACAATTTCGTTTTAGATAGTAAAATAATAAATAAAGTAAAAACTCTTGCTTGATGTAAACCAAGAATTGTATCAGCCATTAAAATGCGCACGAACATAAACTGTTCATAGCGAATAATGAAAATTGCTTTTATCTCGCATATATTTTATGTATATCCGTAATAAATGAGAGATTATAACATTCCAGTGAATATGAAAGTTTATATAAGTACCTTCATGTTTATTGGCAAGAGTTTTAAGTAATATTTCCGTCATAAAACCTCAGTAGGTACCTACTTTGGCACCGAACTTGGATCGTAAACTGAAAAATTCGCATCCAGCCAAAAATTGCTAAGGTGGGTGGATAGTTCTCCAAAAAGCCCCTACGTAGCCAATTTTGTCAATATGGTTATAGTGGCGGCAGTAAGAATACATTTGCGTAGATTGCAATAATTACTTTTTCCTAGTATGCGTAAAAACGAACTTTGCGCACGCTTCGCGCGCGGTAATTTCTCTTTTTGACGCACTTATTATGAAAAAAAATCGTCCCTTACACGTGCAAATATTTTTTTTAACTCGGGTGATTGTCTCCCTCGTTTCACTCGGGCTCCAACTTTTACCGTCGCCGAAAAAAAGTTTTCCCGCTGTTCGAGAGACGAAAAGGTGTGGCCTGTAATGGTTTTTTAAAAAGAAAACGAAAAGAGAGAAAGTCGGAATTAACCGTTATAAAATTTAAATAGAAATACGTTAAGGTATGGGGGAGCAAGAATGTTGGTGCTTGTTAAAAATAACGTGAACAGATGTACAGCGGAGTGATTGGATTACCTTCCGCTGGAGGTGCTGGAGGTTGGATCCGTAGCTTTGCTGTCCGCTGTTGGCGCCGACCGGGATTCTCCTGTTAACTGAAGTCACCTGACCGTTACCTCCAGAGTCCAACTTAGCCTGGGTCCGCTCTTCGCACTCGGTCGTGGGGGCTCCTTGCACTCACTGGTTAAGCTGGTTTAATGTTGTACTGATGAACTCGCGTGTGAGTGGTGTTTTAGTTCGAGAATAAAAATACGATAGCGAAAACTGTGTCGACCGACTCAATGACGGTTTGAAATCACACTCGCTTTTTGTGCTAATGAGAGGGGAGGGGAAACGTCAAATTCGAACGTCACGTTGACAGTAGTGCCACTACACAAATAAAAATAGATTGTCATATTGCAAACTTGAACACCCGCACTGGTTAAGAAATGTACTATTACTATTGTGTAACAATTTTTGGCACTGATAAAGAGCAACCAATTTAAATTTTCTATGGGCGATCAACATGAACCTATATCGTTTAAATTTGCCCCCTTCTACTACTGCCGAAGGTTTTTGAACAGAGTATACCGCTACCAAACTAACTTTCGTAACACAATTGACGCGATCGTGATTTTTGTTTTGATGAAAACCTTATACGCTGATGATGTGCCGAATACCAGCTATTTCAATGCATATTTTTTCGAACATCATATCATAAAGCACACATAAGAAAGTTATTTCTTTAGCGCACGCTGCTCTTAAGGTGCATTCAGACCACACGAGCATTCGCTATTCTATCCCCCCACTCTACGAAATTCGATCGTTACACAAAACGTGATTAGTTGATTTCGTAGAACGGGGGATAGAACAGCGAATGTTCTTTTGGTTTGAACGCACCTTTATACGCTGACAATGTGCCGAATACCTATTTCAATGCAATATTTTTTTCGAATATCAGATCATAAAACACACATAAGAAAGTAATTTCTTTAGTGCACACTGCTCTTAAAGGTTGTCTTTGAACACTCGAAAGGCTCTTACTTTATTAATATAATATCTTTGCCCGTGGTAACATAATTACTAATTACCTAGCCCTCTCAAAGATGTACCAGATAATGGAGTCTCGTTAGAGGGCTTCAGAAGTTCTCCATTT
>JALPQI010015808.1:0-26151 GCA_025490895.1 Thaumatotibia leucotreta | reverse complement strand
GCCTGATGCTACGAAATATTAAACTTCCAATGCGAACTAATTATTTTCTTGCCGCATTAGCCGCATGTAAATTAATTTCCGTTTGCTTTTATTAAAACGCTTTCTTTACAAATTGGAGCTGAGATTATGACAGCTGTTGTTATAAAATTAACTTAACTTAGAAGAGTTTCTTAAAATGAACTGACAGTTTATAGGAATAATTAAAGTTGTGTCGACAGATTGTTTACTAATATCAAACATTTTCCAAAAAATTTAGTATTTCGAAAGAATAGAGAAGATTTATTAAAATAATCGTAATCAGTAAAATATTCGTCTATGTTAGATTATATTAAAAACTTTTCGGGCCGATGTAAGTTAATTTTGCAATACGTTATGGGTCTGGCAACCCAGGACCCATAAGTTCCCGACTTTGCGTAGGTTGAAATACTCTGGCATAACGTAACTTTTAATTAATTAAGAAGAAAAAAATATATTCAGAAAATCAGAGAAAATTTAAAAACATAGTATATTATAAGTGATGGTAAATCATACAGACCGTCTGGCTATTACCAGCAATACCTAACATATTTGGTTAATTTAAATTAATGTATGATGTACATTTATTATAACTGAAAATGTTACTCTAATAATATTTATAGTAAATAAACATATTTAAACCGCAGTTATCACCGATTTTTGATAAGTGTCCGTAAAACAAAAAACAAGAATTTTAAAAAGGTATGCTATGCTACAAAAATATGTAAGTATCTTACAAAGTTAACGGTTAATAGAAAATTACTCAGCAGAGTTTGCTTTCACCGAATGCTACCAATATTTATCCGTAGATCCAGTTGGCAAGCGGGATTATTAAACGAGAAACAAATACCGAATTTAAATAATAAAACGCAAACGATTCAAAACATCCGCGTCCCGGGCTTTATAGAAAGCTATATCACTGTTTCCTCGGCTTTCTATTGCTCATATTTCATATGGGGAGTTGGGAGCTACTGCTTAGGTACTCTGGAACTGCGCATTCTTAGAATAATCGTGTACTTTATACATTCTAGTATAATTATTGTGAAGCAAATTGTCGGTTTGTTATAGTAATCATTGTTGATTATGGAATGATTATACGATATATCCTAATAAACTCAAATAACGGTAATTGGTATATTATATTATGTTTACTTGTGACCATTCCAGATGAAAATAAGTTTTATTATAAATGGAAAATTGTTATTAAATAATGTAATTAACTTTAATTAGTCAGTAGTAATTTTATTTCAGTAGTTGCATGCATGCACTTGTTGCAAATTATAAGCCCACCTGAGTTTCTTACTGGTTGTTCTCAGGAATGGTGTAGGGTTAGAACCTGTAGTAGTTTTTTTTTCTCTCTTGGTAGTGTGAGACCATTCGAAAAAGCTTATTAATAAGCTTACTTGAATAAAGAATAGTTAAAAAAAAAACAGAAAGCTTTGGTTCGGTGCAGGGTTTATCGATATAGGAACTCCCTACCTGTCAAGATTTTTTTTCCAATGATTCATATAATATATGTATATCTGATTATAAAATAAAACATTTGATTCTAAGATATATACGTACCTACATAATTGACTGAATGACTTCGAATCTTTATTAGTATGACAATGTTAACACCCAATCAATTCCATGGTGTAAGTTTATGAAACCAAAGGGAGTAGGTACTCTATTTCTTGACTGAATTAATTTATTACTTTTCGTCGCTTGCGTGATATAAATCTATGTATGCCTATATTATGTATATTTATATACACGTGGGCAACGTACGCTTCATACAGCATCTGATTTTACCGCAATTTTAGTCTTGAATATTTATACAAATCATATGACATACTTACGTTTTTATGTAACAATAAATTGCCATCCAATTTCATTCTTATTTTTTGTATTCAAACAATCCTCGTTACTGATTTGATGAACGTTTCTTTACAAATTTGTTCTGAAACTGATGCATTTTGCAGAAAAAGGATTGGCTAAGGTTATTCCGATTCTGCCAGTGTCAATAAATTGTTGTTTGGAGCTGGCTGGCGATGCAATTTTTGCAAAAGGAAAAAGAAAACTTGTTATTCGACAATCAAGCCAACGCTGGATCCACGGTATTTATTCTTTTCACATTCAGCCCTAATTTATTGGGAACAAACAACGCCATTCGGGCGATAACGAGATTTGGATCCGTACTCAATTCAAGCAAGTCCTTTCGAGATAATGTTGCCGATATTTTATGTTACGCGAGTTATATATAAATCACGATTTCTGTTTAAGCTTGTGATAATACTGATAATACAGTCGATTCTATTTGAAACAACAAGTGAATGTACAAACAGTATACCTAAGCTAAGGTATCCGAAATTAGCGTACGAAGAAAAATTATTTCAGTAGGTAGATTTCGAAAAAATACCTATATCGATATCAGGGAATTAACGTTGTAATTCGTGAGTGCACACAGGCTACTTTATATTCGTGTCGAGCAACGCCATATTTCACCAAACCGCCGGGTGGTCCAAGGATGCATCCTTCCATCCAGATCGCTCGATTGCACCGCGAGGGCGCGCTTACACTACGCGTGAATATTGAGTATATCATACGCGTGTCGCATTAAGCGCGCAATCTAACGCATTTTTGTGAGCGCACTTACGGCTTCCGTTGGTCAGAAGGTAAGAAAGCACCTTACCTTAGGGTTATATTAAGTTTGTTATTTCCTGTAACTTTATTTTCCCGGGTAAACTGCTTTAATTAGCAAGCAATATGTGTTATATTGCTTATTAACCCAAATATTTTCTTAATCTCTTTAATAAATATTTGTGGGCAATGCGGATGAGTAAATGCGCAGTACCTGGATAATAAATGGAAGTTATCTCGCTCAATATTGAAGCAGAATCGACACACAGACAGCTAGATAATTATAGACCCCACTTAAAAAGCATTATGTTCTTGCTGGTAAGTAAGGTAAGCAGGCCTCTACTAAGATACACAGTTTGTCTGGGAGAAACGGCAAAATGCATGGGACAAATGTCCTGTATGCTTATTTGCTACCGTATCATAATTTCCTACTAAGATCGGGTTTGCCGTCATGCCTGTTACATCGTAATATTTATTGCAAAACTGAATACCCAATTCATAAGTGAATTCATTCATAAACTGGGTACGCGCTTTTGCAACTAACTGTATATTATTTATATTTGTATATAACTGTATTTCATTTAGGTCAAATGAACAAACAAATGGTTTGCGATACACGAAGGCGTTTTATGCGTAAAAACAAAAAATAAATCACCTAGCTTACAAACACATATCTTTACAATTATTTATCTGTTTAGAAATGCTTTTGGCATTTCATATTTCATTCTTTGCTTGCATTCCGTTTTGTATGTATTTTAAGCAAAGTTATAAGTACTTAGTCAAAGGAGTCATGCTGGAATTATAAAATGTTGTCCCTATTCCTTTATATTAAGAGTTTGTCAACTGCGCTGGATTTTGCAAACAGAGACACCGGACTCGAGTGAGCTGTTTTTTTGTTGTTGTATGTATGTCACGTGACCTAAAAAAGTTTTAATAGCCCTCGCTAAAACTATGACGAAATGTAACGAGACATTTTTGAAATTACATTACGTTTCGAGCTAGATTTATTAATGCAACCAAAACGGATAAGCTCTCGTTAACAGTCCTGCATATCGAGCCATACCTAAGAGTTGTCACAAATGGATCAAATATGTGACAGAAAGGGTCGACCGTATATGACGGACGACCTTTACGATCGACCGTACTATATTTGCACACAAAAAGTCTCCAAATGTGTTCTTATCAATACCAAACAATTAAATCGATAGTTCGATATGCCTATGCACCGAATTGACCCAAACTGACTCGTAAACAAAGAGTTTACTCCGCACTGGCCGTCAATTCCAGTTTATTCGCGATGCGTAGTCTAATCAAATTTTCCAGTGCACCACCTTAACTAGATCTCACATTAGAAACAAGCTATGCCTAATCGGAAAGGCCTTTCAGTATTTTCCTTCTTCGGCAAGCAATTTTAATGAAGGTTTCGGTTCATTAGTTTTTCGCTTTTTTTCGCTCTGGCTGATTTGTGTAACCTTCATGCATTCGACTTTTCCTCGAGTGTTTTGTTTTACGTCGGACAACGAATAGCCATCGATTTAACAAATGAAACGAACTTTGCGTTTTCGGTAAGAGCATCCGATGAATACAAACAAATTCAATTAGCTAAAACACGTACGGAACGGAGAGCTTGTTTCAATCAACAATTTGATTGCTTAGTATCGGCCTCTTTAATTAAATGGCATGCGGTTGTCATATTTGTTTTATTACATTGTGTTTGACTAATTGATTATACCTCTTACCGGTTGGTATCTGTTTATCAGTTGGAAGCAATACATTTCATATATTTACCAAAGCCGATCATGTGCACAGCAAGGAACAGTAGGACTAGTATTTTATGGAACGGCTACAGCTAGGTGACTGTTAGAAATTACAACTATGAAGATCACTATGGCCGTTTAGTGGCACTCTCATGCCTGTAAATTTGTTTGTTAAAAAAAAATAGTCAATCTATAATATCTCAAATTTCCAATCCTATCTCGCTTGTTATTGCAAAGTCAACCCGTAAATACCAGAAGAAAATATGAATCTTAATCTAAAAAAGAATAAGGACGACTTTATTTTTCTTCTTTCACAGGTGCGTTCACACAGACTGACGGGTAATTAGCAACAAAATTGGGTTGCCCCAGTTAGCTACACTTCGCTTTATGACGTACAGACTCCTTTAGAAATCGTCGCCTTTTGATGTTCCAACTATTGGGTGATTTATCGCTCATTACTGCGAGCCGAGACCTCTGTTTATTTAGAAAACCTAAGTTATTTGGGTTTACAGGCTGGAAATCATATTTTGTTTGTATATCGTTGTGTCTGGGAGAATAGTGTACAATATTGTATTTGAATGATTTGAAAATGTGTAAATCTTCGACGGAGTAAGATATGGCGCCTGAATATTTAGTTTTCTTGTGAAAATACATTATTAGAGCAGCTACGATGAAAACGTGCTTTGGCGCGCCGACTGATCAATATAAGTCCATACAGACGTGTACCAGTGTATGTAAATTGTATAAATATCGACACTGTTTTATGGGAAAAAGAGTCCACATGAATTGCGTAATTCACTAATCCCAAGTACCCAATAATAGGGGAAATACACATCAGCCATTTACAGGAGCGTTCCGGCTTCAACAAGCAAATAAAGATTTAGGAAGTCGAAACTGAAGAAGTTAAACATCTCAATTCAAGGGGCGACTCCCAGGCGTGCGATTCCAAGATGTAAAGAGCAAAGACAACCCTCTAACACTCTTTTTACAAGACAGTAGCAACGATAAAAAATTCAACACGCGATTCCGTTTTTTTCAGTGCCGCCCTGACCTTTTTTACGACATGTCGACATTACTGGGTAGCAGTTTTTTCATAAGCAGATTTGCATGTAATCTTTTGTGTCTGGGGAATAGGTTTAATTTCAGTCCAGAAGCTTGTTTTATAAATAACCGAAATAATCTTTCTTTGCACACCAATATTTTGCGTGTCTTTCTTGCGTTTTGGTGAATATTACGCTGATATTTCGTTATGAGCTTTCGTTATGAGTATGTTAGGTATAGGTACCTACAATGCTTACGCTCAGTGCATTACAAAGAATATTACCGCCTTACTTATATGAATCGTGTTAGAACAATCTAGTGAATCACCTTACAACATTTTATTAGAGGCAATTAATTTGTCGCGTATACCTGCTTAGTTTACAAATTATAAAGAAAAAACATATAATTGCTTACCTTAAATGTGTCTAACAATCAGAAAAACTACTTACTACTGGTAAACTACAACTACAACAGAATTTATGGCCTATTGTGGAATATAAGACAAAAATGTTTATATACATTGAAATTTCAAATGTAGTTCATTATTAGTTTGTATGAATTGTATCCAAAACTGATGATAACATCTACATTAGTCAACAATTATCTACATATATCGTCGTTCTAGTACAATTCGATTCTGACTTGAATGAATAATCTGTGACCTCACCTACTGTCTAATACATGGAACCGGTATACAAGATGTCCGGGAGGAAGGGGAAAGATTTTAACATATTTAGATACTAAAATGTCAGATGAAGTTCGCTGGATTGTGGCTAATCTCAAAGATAAAGTATTATTTAAAAAAAAGGTTTTTTGATCACGTTGTCGTTGTTATGGTGTTAAGTTTAAAAATAATAATACACAAACTTCCTTGGCACCTTCTAAGGCACTGGTCTCACCGCGAGCTACTAAGCTATGAACTATCGGCTATAAACACGAACGAAAGATACGCACTGCCGTGTAAATTAAAGTGACACGACGATACTCGCCCAGCTATCAGTAATAGATAGTAGCTCGCGGTGAGACCAGTGCCTAAATCTTCGCAAAATTATGACACATTTTTTTAAAGTTGTCTCTAATTGTATTTTCACCAATGAATTTATTTGTTATTACAGAAAATACGAAAAAAAAAATGTTTTGCCTTGGTCACCTAATGTCATGTAACATTTTTTGCATCTTTTAGACTCAGGACTACGCGGTTAAAATCTTCCTTATTTCTCGTGGGCACCTTGTATACGAATCATGTAACATTTTGTACAACGCCTTAACCGAAGACATTTTACGACGGCCCGATCTGAAAGTAATAAAAGTAGTTGGACAGCACACGTGTGGCCTGTACTCGGCCAACTTTTTATCTCCGTCTAAGATATTGTTGCTATTTCATTTTATAAGTTCAGTTTACAACGTCGTCTTTTGCCTGGTTAGATATTACAACGCTATCAGATATATTGGAGCTGCTACGATGTTCAAAAATATCTGAACATGTACAGTCGAGTGCATATTCAGTGCATAGACACATTTGTAAGGGATCATACTGATCCCTTACAAATTATATATATTAATGCCCTTGACTGTACTCTAACGCCATGACAATATCTGCCTGCTCAGATATTTGTTAGCAATCTGGCCGCTACTATATAACTGATGGCGACTGTACAAGTACCTATATAAGATTTGGAACAGATCCTTAGAAATCAATTTTGATGAGGATACCTCAAGTACGAGCCCCGATGCATATGTTCTCGTCCAGTTAGACAGTTTTTCGAGATTATCCCGTTCACCCGGGGGAAAAGGTTTAGAGACAAAACCTTCACTATTCAATAGTAGTACTAAAGTAGTTTCTTTGAGTATAAAATATTTGGACTTAATAAATCAGAATAAAAAAAAACTATTTTACGAGAGGTATTTTTTTTAATTTTTTCCACAATTTTTAATTTTGTAAATAATCAATGAATGTAAAGAACGCCATTAATATTAAAGACGACATGGTACACCTGATGCACTGCGAATTTTGCGTCAAGCTTATAAACGCGGAATTACGGTGGTGAACGAAAATATAATTTAGACACTGGTTTGTTAAAATCGATTTATTAAACAATAAAAGCGTACTTCAGATTGTTGTGTCTCTTGAAATGTAGTACATTAATCATGACTAACGTTCATACAATTTATCATTAGCATAATGTTATCATTTTTAAAATATTCAAAAATTTGTAAAAATTGTTTCGAACTAGACGAACTCCACTGCATCGGGGCTCGTAGGTACACCCGCATCCGCATGTAGCAAAAAACCGGCCAAGTGCGAGTCGGACTCGCGCGCGAAGGGTTCCGTACCATTATCAATTTATTACTTAAAAATACAGTTAAATCAACCTACCTCAAAAACTATAGGAGATAATTTAATCAAACCAAAAATCGTTGATAGAGTTTATTAATGTGCATAACATATATTTTTTTTATAATTTTATATCCCGTAGTTTAAAAAATAGAGGGGGTGGGACACATTTTTCAGACTTTGAGAGCTGATATCTCGAAAACGATTTGCTTAAATAAAGATAAGATGTATAAACCTTCATATCATTTTCAAAGACCTTTCGATTAATACCCCACACGTTTATATACAACTAAATAAAATTTTCTATCCCTCAGTTACATGTATGGAGGGCCCCCACCCCAATGTTTTTTTTTACAATTTAGTATCATAATCCTGTAGCGGTTCATACAATACATATTCTCACCAAATTTCGCTACTGTAGCATTTATAGTTTCCGAGTAAATCGACTGTGACAGACGGACAGACGGACAGACGGACATGACGAATCTATAAGGGTTCCGTTTTTGCCATTTTGGCTACGGAACCCTAAAAAAACGAATAGATTCCCTTTGCCTATTAGTAGCCTATCCTGAGTCCTCGAACTTCATAGGGTATAAATATATACAGGGTGTTTTCAAATTAGTCACTGATACCTTAGGGAGGGTATATGTGTTCATGACAAGGAATCATTTTACTTATGGGACTCATATCGAAAAATCGACAAAATAAAATCACTTTCTATAAAATGTTGATCACCAATGAAATCGCTTTGTATGAAAGGTATGGGTAAGTAATTTAAAAACACCTTATATATGCAATTAAGCGCTTATATTTTGACCAACTTGTATATACACATTTATTGACGAAATGTACGTACTGCGACCAATGGTATATCATAATGAGATTTGTATGGTTCCAATGCTACTGTTGCAGCATTGTAGCTTTACAATCGACTTGGGAAGATTATATCATGGCTCAGCTCCTAACGAAATGAATAATAAAGTCGTTTACTTAATATATAAATGCACAATGCAACAGCAATGCAAAGAATATATTCCAAGATATTTTTGCGTATTTCTCTAAGGTAACTTTAGTGCTGCTTTAATCTCGCTAAAGGCCTACACACACTACGCGTTATAAAGCTCCGTAATGTGAAAAAGCACGTGAGTGGATTTACCAAACCAAAAGAGAAATAATTAATTAATCTATGCCTAAAAATTAGTTGTATTTGAACAAAATATTACCTACTTAAATCGAAAGTACCTATTTTAGCTAGCATGAAATTAAATAAGATAGAGCTTAAATTGTTATTGCGAAATGCAGATCCAGATTAGACTAACAAATAAACATATTAAGAGTGTTCTAGTTACGAAATACATTAAATACGTAAACTATGCTATTTTTATCTTGAGCACCTACGTTTGTATAAACAAGTATACTTTTCTCAACATTTTCCACTATCCGAAACCAGACCAACCATTCAATATAAAACACGTCAAGAATTCTTCAGAATCAATGAAATAAATTTTCCTAGAAATAATCCGATATGAGAGTGGTTACGTCTTTGATGTGGCAACCTTTCTGAAACATCTGGGATGTGTCTCTCACATGTCGACGCGATCGAAAGATCCCCGATTTGCGGATCAACGTTCTGTTTACCGGGGATTCGGAACTCGGTGGTATATAAATAACGTTGTCGCATGGACTTATACTGTCGGGGGCGATTTGGAACAAATCCGTAATGGTTACGTAATAACCTCTTTTATTTTGTTTATTTGCTTTCGAGTTAAGCTCGCGTGGCAGTTTTAAAATCTGATCGCATTTATCTGATAGCATGTTTAAAAAATGTATTTACGAGTATAATGCCATCATATCACTGATATTGTAGACAGAATGAGTCCCAACATTCGTACCTATGTCTGGTCACTTTAAAATAATGTAAGATAATGGTAATGAAACAATATACCTACATTTCTATGAAGGACGTCAGTCAATATAAAATACAAATAAAGTTAAATTTATTGTGTATTTAAAACATAAAATGTATTCATACAGGTATGTATTAAGGTCAGTCAATTTATGTTATTGTTAGGTATTGTGAATAACATATCGCCCTTCGTTTTCGTCAAGACTGTCAACGTTGCTGTTTACAAATTAAAAATTTGAAGACGGTTAATTGATTACATAATAAGTATATCGATGTTCTTCAGGATTTTTTCTATAACAAGACCTACAGTTACAACCTATGTCGTATGTAGGTTGATGCTTATTTGACAATCGCCAATGAAATCGTAAACCCCCTTAGAGTAATAATCTTCAAGGCAATCTGCCAGATTTATAACCGACTATAAGTGAACTTGACAAGGTCGAAAATCAAACTCTTACGTGACCACCTTAGCCAGATAAACACGTCACGCGTGCATTAAATACGACTTAATTAAAGTACCGCAAACTATCCCGATGCTTGCACTGGGGCGAGTGGGGCGAAGTTGGTAAAGTTTGCGCCCATGGGGGACATAGTCGCGGTAATGAGACGCCGTAAAACTGTTAAAGCGCTGCGTTTAAGAGTTTCGTGATGTGTGAAAAACATGGTGCGCCTAATGAAGAGTCACGTTCGCACAGGCAAAATCACCCTTCTCTTCGTACTCCTTAAGGGCCTGGATGCTTAGCCAAGTTGCCAATTGCTAAGGGTGCGGCTCCACAGACGCGGAGCGGAGCGGAGCTGTGGGAGCTCGGCCAATGAGACCGCATCACAGTGTTTCGAATTTTGAATTTGAAGAATGTAATTGGTCAATTTTGTACAGCTCCGCTCCGCTATGCGTCAGTGGAGCCGCACCCTAACGGTTAGTAGCGTATCGTAGTTTTCCCTCTCTGTCACTCTTTCATATTAGTGCGACAAAGACAGTTAGCTGCCTTTCGTGTACGATTGACGATTAAGCGCTAGCGATTGGCAACTTGTCAAAGCACCCTGTTTACATTAGCGATTCCCTTAGGCGATTTGAAAACGATTTCTATACAAAAATTGCACGCGGCGTTTGTCTCTGTTACTCCAACAATGGTATCATTAGAGTGACAGAGATCGAGTTCGTGGTAGGCCTGCTGATGTTGGGCTGCTGCTGATGATGATGCTTAACGCTTTCGCTGCGGCAATTAGCTTAACTCGTAACCATACTTTTTAAGGGGTCGAAAGACCTCCTACCGCATTGAAAGTGTTAAAGTACAAGTGGAAATGGCCAACTATTAATTTGACACTAACTCTACCTGCTCCAATCCACTCAGCTTTCAACTAATGTGATATTAACGATATGATCACACGATATGCAAACTAATTTGCCACGGGCTCCGAATTGGGTCAGCGCAAGTTTTAACTCTCTAAATATATAATTAGCAACTCCCCAATGGCTAAGTACCGTGCATATGACTCAGCTAGTTCTAGCATTTTGTACACAATTAGTACCTAATATATGAATAGCAGGCTTAGCACATGATTGGTGCGACAGTATGTCGCCGCGAGATAGATCTCCCGTCCTTCACTAGCTATATTAACAAAAGAGGGACGGCCAGACTATCTCGCGAGATACTGTCGCGCCAATCATGTGCTAAGCATACAGGTTTCGGATATCTCGTAGTACAGTAAGACGTTAGAGAACCGCGGAGTCGATTTTAACATAAAAGTCAACTTATACTCATACTCATCCTCATGTATATAATTAGTCAAAAAATGCTTTTAATTTCATTTTATCTACATGTTCCATGGATATTACAAAGTAAAAGGTTAGTTAATAATTATATTTTTTGTTTGTGTGTTTTTTTACGTAATAATCAACATAGTGTGGCAGTCTTTTTTCATTTAAAATATAGTTTAATTCAATTCCAATTTATATTTATTTCGTTTATAATCAACTTCTGGAATGAGTATGTGAATACTCACATACTCATAAAAGTCAACTCATACTCATACGAGTATGAGTTGACTTTTATGTTAAGATCGACTCCGTGGTTCTCTAACATCTTACCGTGCTACGAGATATCCGAAGTCCGAACCCTGTATGTATATGAGTAGTTAAAACGTAATAGCATACTGTATAAACTATCAGTACGTACTATCGATATAAATAAATTTAGCTTCGGATAACGATATTGGAAAAGATCTCCATCGTTAATATTTATTTAGACTTTAAGGTTAAGTTCTTACATAAAGTATAATTTCGGCGAATATACGTACCTTCTCCTGAATTTTCCGGGCAAATTACATTAGTCGCAATTTAAGGATAAAGAGAAAGTGATTTAGGAAAATGTAATTAATTCCTATTTTGGGTAGCTAATTTCATAAAGGAAGTTAAATATAAGGCAAGTTACTTATTAATAATTTGATAGATAAATTTGATTTTACTCAGTATATTTGAAATTAGTACAAAACACAAATATTAGATGACATCTATAAAGCTACAAATCACAATTAAGGTAAATCACCTACTAATGTATATTGCTATGCGGACCGTGTCTTATTATTATATTTCGAATTTAGTGTTGAAACTGCGGTGCCGCGACTTAGCACTATTGTTGTTACATCCTTAGGCACTAGGCATCGCGAGCGAGTATGCTATGCTATGAGCTATCGGCTGCGACCATATATAACATGTACGTCTAACGCCAGCTCAAAAATGCCCCCAAAAGCAATTCAAGCAATTGTTCAATTGTGCCAAGATGGGCAGAACAAAGCGCTTTTCTTAACACCGCGCATATTTCGGCGCAACGTCTTTGACAAATGTTTATAGAATATAGCCAATCAAAACTTTGATGGACCAATCACAACTATTTTTAAATGGCGGTTTAAGTTTTTATAGGTTGATATTGACATTAATTACCGTGATGCATTGAAGAGGGGGTGACAGTTGTCAACTAAAATTCAGGACCGTTTTTGAAAGGCAATTTAATATGCGGCTTACATGTTTTATTTGTTCGTAGGCTATCGGCTAGAGAAACAAACCAATTATAAGCACTCATCATCATCATCATCATATCAGCCGAAAGACGTCCACTGCTGAACATAGGCCTCCCCCAAAGATTGCCATAAGCACTCACGTGTAAATAAAAGAGACACTTCTATATTTAAAGTTCACCTGTGAGCGTGTCACTATAAACATCGCAGTGTCTCTTTTGTTCTCACAGGAACGCTTATCTTTTGTTCGTTTCTCTAGCCGATAGCTCATTGCTTACTCGCTCATGGTGGGAAGAGTGCCTTATATACCTAGTTGTTTTATTCTTTGTTTGTAATGGGAATGTCTCAAAAACAAATCTATGATGTAGGTACATAAACATTAAACTGTTTATCGATTTATATTTTTCAATTATAAAATCTATTTCCATCAGCTCTTTTACGTTTCGGGCTATTCGGCTGTGGAATGCTTGGCCGATGCATATACGATTAGCAAAATCCCTTCCTATTTCTAAAAATCTTTTGAAATCACATTACCTTTCGCTGCCTTAACATTGAAAAGATTTGTTGTTGTTGCCTATCGATTCATGTTTTTTCCCCTGCATTTGTATTTTAATTAAGTATGTGGTTCACAATAAAGAATATTTACTTACTTGTTTCCAAGGTATTGCATATTTTGAACTTATGACTATTCCCATTCATTAAACAGTTTATAACAGTTAATGCTGCGCCAACAACTTGGCGCGTTGCACGGTATACATGCAAGGCTTTCTATTCAAACTCCATCTAAGTCTGCTCGACTCTAGTACTTGAGATGGGATGGGTTTCTAGAATAGCGAGATTGTCTGAAGTAATGCAATAATGAGTAGCGTATGATTGAAGGATTTTATTAGCTAGTTTAGGTAGATAAAGTTTATTTGTATAATATATCGACGCTTATCAATATCATGAATTGCGCTGCATTCCAAGATCCTAGTGTCGTAAAAATTTCAATTCTAATAATGAAATTTATTTCTTTGCAATTATTTATTTGCCAGCCCCCGTAGCCTAGTTGGTAGTGACCCCGCCTACGAAGCTGGAGGTTCCGGGTTCGAATCCCGGCGAGGGCATTATTTGTGTATTTATTTAGTTATCACAAAATAAATATTTGTTCCTTGGTCGTGGCTGTCTATGTATTTAAGTATCTATACAGCGTGTTTTTCTTCATATGCTATAACTTTAACGGAAGCTTATTTAGGTCAAATATAACTAATTTCTCTAAGAAACTAGTGTTTTAACTCTTACTGTTATTGAGTTATTAAAGAAATAAGTTTAATCACTGAACATGTGTATTGCAACCTTTATTACATTCTAATGTTACTTATTTTGACATGTGCCGTCAGTTACCTGAGATTAACTTTTATTTTATTCTTAAGGTTCTCTCACACTTACCATTTCATTTATTATGTATGAAAACAAAAAAAAACTTTTTTATCTAATTTTCCAAAAGCCTGTATACCAGACAACTTCTATTAATGTCCCAAGTAACCTGTCTTATTTATAGCATATCGAAACGAACACCCTGTATATGTATGTATCTATTATATATTATCGTCGCTTGGTACCCACACCACAAGCCTTAATTGAGCTTACCGTGAGACTAAGTTGATTTGTGCAAGATGTCCCAAGATATTTATTATTTATTATTATTCATTTGGATTGCACCGTTGTTCATGATAAGCAACGATATGTGGATTGTGGGGACATGTAGTGTGATGTAATTTTTCTGTTCTCAATTCTAAAGTTATAATCTATACTTACCTACGCAGTATTTAATATTATTTTATAATCGTTTTGTAGAGCTATCTGAATACTTACAAACATATATTATTTGTATACTTACCAATATACCTACTATTTTTAATACTTGCCTTGTTCCGCTTATTCGTTGCTTGTGTTGCGTTTTCCTGTCGTCAAAGTATTCTAAACAAGACGTAAAAATGCAATTACATCGTGTATTTTCGAGCTCTTTACCCGTTCAAATAACTTACGAGTTTAACCTAAAAAAATATCAAAAGCAGTCGTACCATGAGTTGGAAAGCAAAGGATACAATAAGTTTTATTCGATACGTAATGCATTCTATCACGCTTGCACTAATTGAAGCAAGCGCAATGGCCTGCTTTGCGTACGGAGTAAGACCTAATTTTACTGATTCTTGCAAAATCATGGTATGGCTCGAAACCAATGATCAAAACTCTCACACTCAACACTTCTTTCAAAATTATACCACAGCTATTTTCACAACAACTTTAGTAACTATGTGGGTTATACACAGGGTTAAATTCACAGATCAGTATAGATAGCTAACGGTGTCATGGAACATGTCGCAGCGTTATGGCCGATAGGCCTTTATAGTGTGACAGATGCGCGCCCTATGAGCCAATCGCAACTTACCAGCGACTGCAGGATGAGCTCGGACATATCCGTAAAATGCCGAATTGTGCCGTTATTTCTTGTAAAAATAGGAGTGTAAATAAACATTTCAAGGACTATTGAGTCACGTACCACTTGAAAGTATTGATTTTTTTAGTTATTAGTTGACAAAACCACGTTTTTTTACAAATAATATATAACAACAAACCGCTGACATAAATGTCATAATGATTTTACTTGGGCGTACCAATTGGTTGAACTATTCATTGACAAATTGTATGTGCGTTTTACATTGACGGCTTAGAATAGCAAGCAAGTTGCAATTTGGTAAGTGACCGTGCAATGTATCCAATTGCCAGCGATATTCACAACCGTCCTGTCATTTCTTGGTACGGCCGCTGCGAGCAGGCCGCGAACTAGAGGTACGACTAACCGTGCCGATGACAAATAGGGTCGATAAATTGTTGATGTATTTGATTAATTGATTATATTCAATTTTTCTTTCATATTTTGACCTTTGTATCAATATCTTATCTTCATAAAGGTAAAACAATATATATAGATTATATCGCGTATTATATTATTTTGAGCCTTTTACAATAGCCGCTGTCAAAGGTTGAAATTGTTTTATTTAAATATGTGATCATCGCGGAAACGGTTGATAACATTATATTTATTAAGGGTACAACCGTCTAAATAATTATTTGTTCATGCGATTCCCAGCCACAATTAAGATAATGTCGTTAATAAATTGCTTTGTGCATATTCAAATATATGTTTATGATTGACATTCTGTAGTTTATTATTTACAAACCAGAACCGACACGAAAGTAAGAAAAAAAGTTTTCTAATTTATTATTAAACGACATAAAATGAAAACAAACAATATAAGGACTTAACTTAACTACCTATAAATAAAAAAATTGGCCTAAATCGCCGTCAGTGGGCAAGGTACCCAGAAGGCTGGCCGCATTCCCCCGTTGTATAGCTATACTTAAACGCCGTGCAAGGTACTGGCCAGCCCTCTGGTCGCCTGAGGTCTCTCTTAGGCGAGCCGCTAGATCTTTAAAAAGTCCATGTGCACTTGGCCCCTATGGTCCCAAGGTCTCCACACCAAACGCCGCAAACATGTATCTGGTTCCTAAAGCAGCATATTTGCGGCGCTTGAGACTTTCGGCTAATGATGCCGCGGCGCCAGCAGCAACGCCAGTGACCGAAACATGGGACGGCGCCAGAGTGTCAACGCAGGTGGCGTCCAAACTAGCGGCCGGCCCATGCTCCAGGGCACCAGCGTCATTCCGTCAGGCCTCTTGCCGTCGTCCCTGGCCAGACCGTTGGGCTCTAGGACGGCCGGTATTTTCGCGCTAACAAGGGCGCGACGGATAACATGTTTATAAAGATTAGATACATCGTCCAATGCGATATTTTAATCTGTATTTATTTCTTATTAAATGATAGATCGATTTTAATGTTTTTCTTAATATTCCGGCCTTATCAAATATCTATGGATAATAATTTATCGACGTAGCCTCCTCTCTAGTGCCGCATCATATGGTAGCGCTTTAGCCAATCACAGCGTGGCAAAGGCCCGACCTCGGAGACACCGAGACTCATTACAATTTCGCTTCGTTACAAATCTCTCTCTTTCATATATCTATGGTTAAATTGTAGCAAAATGCGAAAATATAAAATATATAACGCATATGGGTGGTAAATTGCTAGTAACTGGCCACGATCCAGTAACTGGCCACCTTATATAAAAATGAACTCTATGCACTTATAATTAGAATTCATTTTGGAAGAGCAAGAGTGATTGACATTGACATGACACATCGTTTTAAAATGAAATGAATTATAACAATACACATGGAGTTCATTTTTAAATGAGGTGTCCAGTTAATGGAGAGTGGCCAGTTACTAGCAATCTATCCTGTATCATTTAAAATTTAATCGATAAAATTATGAAGTTGTTCATGAATATAAATTATTTTAAGAAACTGAGATTCAAGGTCTCAGCAGTGGTTACTTTCATATATTATTCACCAGCTAACTTGACATAGCTTCGAACTGTCTATCAACCTCCGAGTTGTTTGAGCGATGGCCTCCGAGAGACTTGCCAAAACTTCCCTACTCACTTATTTATTGGCAACAACTTGCAAAACAAAGTCCAGGGTAAAAGAATTTGTAATTTATTACTTTCACAATTCTTGACAGAGCACTTCGAAAGTTATTTAACTATTATGGGAAAATTCACACCTTGAGAAAAACGTACCTAAAATCTCGTCTGATTTAGTAACATCATCATTTAATAACTAAAGGAAATACATTTACAGGAGAAAAGTAACTAAAATTCCTTCCTGCAACAGGATAGCTTATAATTATATCGATAAAACAGGGATGTTATTTAATTGAATCTACTCATAAAACAGCGTCGTGAAATAAACAAACAAAGAAGTTTATTTTTTAATATTGTTTATTCCCAATCTTTGGACCCTATAATGCTTTAAAACTAATTTAATAACAGAAATACAACACCGCCGTAAGTTTATTACCTAGTCAATTAAATAATGAAATATCCTAGCATTTTCACTGATAGTCGTTTCCGCAATCTGTAAAACTAATTTATTATGAATTTATGACGTTTCTATGGAAACTATAGGAATTATCCCGCAAAACTTTCTTAAATTAGGTTTACAGAAAGCAGCAATAAGCATTTACGTCTACAAAGCAAATATTAAAAGCTCAACTGTCATTTATATCTAATCTCAGTTATCCTAAATTAGGTACCTATGATTTAGTTATATTTTGATTACAAGACTTTCAAATAAAATAACAAAATATTGCTGTTTAAATAGTCACAACTGATACACCTCGTTAACTCAAACGACATAATTATTTTAATTAAAGGGCTCTCTCATATGTTAGGAAATCATGATTGATATTGTACTAAGGCTGTCGCCGATATGAATTCACAGCGGGGTACCGTGGAATAAAAACTTCGATTGAGGATGAGCTCAAATTTATTTGAATTAACAATGACGTCTCCAATGCCACAATACTTCATGAAGTAAGAAAAGAAATCAATGAACATCTATAAAAGTTATAATAATTATAATTAAGCTATAGTTATCACTATTTTTACAATGTCATTATGTTTTTTTCTTTAACCACAATAACACCTTACCATTCTGCTCTAAAAGCATTTAAATGATCCAAGTCACACAAATCTAACAATTAATTACTTAGCTATATAGTTTGTATTGTTTATTTTGCTCAATATACAAATAAGTTCCAGTGACGCTCTAACTCCTGCCACCGTTAAAACAAGGACATTAATACTGAATATGAAGCCAAGAGTTAAAATTAATTTGGTAATTAAGCCATAATCATTAGTTTAAAATAACAATAACATTTAAAATCTATAATAGCGGTAAAACCAAAAGTTTTCGAAACTTGCGCGCCACTACTCGGGTACTATTACTGTGTATCACGTCGAAACACAATCTAATCGACAACATTACTTTATCGTACGAAAACAACACTCAGTATTTGATACTCAAAACATCTATTTTGTTGCTTTATTCTATTCATATGTATCTCTTAGATTATTAGTATTTAACTAAATTTATTAGGGGCACAGAATTGATATGTTTCCGATGCACGGCGTTTGTGTGATACCGCTTCACTTAACCTAACTTGCAAGGCGCTGCTACCACCCCTACTCTACCCTATCACATGCGGGCCAATGTCACGCGCGAGCGTCTGTCTAACGACGATGATCCGAACGCCATCTTTTCGATTTCACAGTAAACGTTTACAAAATAACGTTTTACAAAAATCTGTTTCATTAATTTTTATTTGATATCGCATGCATAAACAATTATATAATAATTATAACAGTCCGAATTTAAATTCGTAATAGTCAGGCATATAAATAAAACAGTAAAGCGTGAATGTTGACATAAAAACGGTCTAATTTTGAATTTGGCGTGACATGTAGCCGATTGCATTATAAGTAATAAATAGTAGACAAGATACAGAATAAACGTCTCTATGAAACCGCTCTTTACTCTAATTACACATTAATATTACACGATGATATGTATCGAGTAGTCCCGCAAAACGTGACGTAGCCGTGTCGTCAGCCACTGGACGTCTCTTACGCGCTATCTACGGTTGTTGGACGGAATCATGGCGGCGGCGGCGTCTTCGCGTCCACGCAGTCTACGCCGCCATTTTGTGTAACGAATTTACTCAAAATGGCGGTCGCAAGCATGTTAGACAAATCAAAACTATCGAGGCTCACTGATGACTCGAAAGCCCTTATCGTTTAAGTTGTCTTTATTAATTGTACCGAAAAGAGACTCGTCAATATAGACTTATGTCGAGGTCATCAATGAACCTAAAAAATGAACAACAGAAAAGAAACAAATAACTTTTCGTTGTATTTTTAGTCTGTTCTCGAGACCGCCGACCGCCGAAGGTATGGGAGATCACTACATTATTAATTACATAATTACTTACGAATTAGCATTTATCGAAATAAATAAGTAAACATTGACTTAGCTTAATCATTAAAACCGACAATTAATTTATTACGAATAAATATATTAAAGAATTCGAGATTTTTCAAAAGAGCGATTATTATTTCTTTCCGGTTAACAAATAGCTACACGATAAGTATTTTATCGTCCAACCAAATTCCTCGTGAGACGCATGCCCTGGATATTGCAAAACGTTATTGCCAGTACAGAATTGTCTATAAAATACAAATTTGGTACGGTCTGAGGTTAGTATTAAAATTATGTATATCCTTTATCTTTGGTCTATACGTCACGACGCTCGGTACATTGTGAAATTACAGTCACTATAAACAACGTATAAAATTTTGCTAAGTCAAAAATTGACGAGATTTCTATTAAATATTGACTAAGAAATTTTCATAAGAATTCACATGCGGGTGGCCGCCCGCGGGGCGGGGCGGGGTCGTGAATCGTCATTTCCGTCGCGTCAACGTCAAACAAAACAATATTCCAATATCTTATTACGATAGCCTAAGCAGGGATTTTTTTTTTACTTTTTATATAATTTTTACATGTTTACATCAGCAGAATATGTCACTAATAGGTACCTAAATAACATTAAGATTTTATTTTTGGTTTATTGCTATCTCGCACTGGCGTGCGCTCGGAGCGAGCTCCGGCGATACTTTCAGTAGGTAACTAGTATTCTGTATGCGATAGTCAACTAGCTAAAAATAAAAAATATATTAATCTTCCATTTGATTAACCCTTACACTTCAGTAAATTTAAAATTCATTACATTGTTTCATTATTATGTATGAATAACTTTCATTAAATAGTAATGTAACTATGTCGATTTTCTACAATAAATACCCTTATCTAAATTTATGGTATTGACCTAACGATTACACAATAAAAGTAACTACTAAATTTAAAATTAGATTATTACCAAAAAGCTCGTCAAAGCATGCAGATAGAGTAATTGTTTCACTAATCGGCGTCGGCGAACCCGCACGGCGTCAACTAATATATTATTACAATTAATTAATAGGTATAATGATTACATTAAGTTATTTAACTCTCATAAGGCCAAGGCTAAATTCTCGCAACAAGTCTAGGCCGGCGTCGGCCGGTCGCGCCGCGCCCGCGCCTCTGTTATTCCCGTTTCCCTATAGTCCAACTCTCGAAAGGACTTGAAAGTGTAAAAATATTAAAACTTTGAAGGATTAGGGAATCGAAGGCAAGGCACATAGAAAGGAATTACTGGTTTGTGACACAAGTAGAGACAAGTCGGGACAGGTGAGAGGAGCGGCGCGGGTGTCGGCGGCGGGTCGGCGGCGCGCCGGTCGGCGCGGCCAGTTGTCGCACTCCACAGCAAGCGGCACCAAGGGGCGTCCCTGTCCAGTCGCGTCGAGTATACTCAATCTTTATAATTATTCCGATAATTCCATTTACAGACAGAAAGGACCATAAGACCAACACTAGAGTGCCAGCGCTTTAACGAGTGATTGAACAATATAAAAATTACTAAGAAAGTATTAGATAAATATAATTTGAAATAGTTATGAAATTCATTTAAATACGCTAACATTATCGAGGCTAAAACAAAAGCATCGTATTTATTACATACAACTTCATTTAAAATCATTCAACTTGAAATATTATTTAACAAAACGTAATCTTTCTATGAAGGGCACCTTTGGTTTTTAGCTTATTCGAATGAGATTTATCCTAAAATGTTTAATTTCTGTTATTACACTATAATTATAAATCCTCTCAACTGTTTGCATCGGTCTTGTAGAAACGAATCAGCAATAAGTTGTAAATAAATCTTATGTTACACATTTAAAATAAAATATCGACAATAAATAAACAATAAAGTTTACACCAAGAACTAATTAATCATTTCAATTGATAATTAATTATAAACATGTTTTTTATTATGAACGGCGAACAATAAAATTGGAATGTTAATATTAATGCAATAAAATAACCCTTTGTGCTAATTTTGGTATAAATTAAGACACCACACCCCTGACGCTGGAACGGAAAACAATAATGTTGTAAGGAGATGAGAGCATTGCTATCTACGAATAGACTAACAAACCCGGCGGTTCTCCACATAATGGTCGGTAGTGACCGGTTTTGTAGTCCACGAGGTGTTGATTGAATCTTGATCCTAGCAGCCGTAGTGACAGTGATTGTAGCAGTAGGCTCCATCTCCCGCGGTTCCGATGCGTTGAGGATCAAGATTGCGCGCCCCTCAGTTCGCTGGTTGTCAAGTGCCGAGAGCAACGAACGAACTAATGCTGTTCGCTCTCTTCTCCGCCTTTGGCTCCCTGGTAAACGATACAGCGATTAGAAATAATAATATTTTCCATAAATGATATCAGTGAACTCACAGTTAATAATTATATATTATTTAAAACTAGCAAGCATTCTGTGCGCTGTGCAGGGTGAAAATTAATGACGTTTATTGCGTTTGGAACCCATATGTCTGTTATCTGTACCTATAGTTGGTAGCCTAAACTGACGTGACTGATCGGTTGATCAATTTGCTCTTACAGACATATGGGAGCCAATATATTTCGAAATGTCCATAAGGTGCAGCTCCTCTCTTACGTGTCTTACAAATAATATAAAAAGTGAAAATAAATGGTGGAAGAGACGAGCGGAAAGTGAAGAGTCATAAGATTCAATGGCATAATGCGTGATCTTTGTTTTGACAACACTATGTAACTAGTTGTTGTAAGCCTAAAAAAGAATATGAATTTTGGTTTCTTCGTAGTACCAGCCTGATTCATAGCTTCGGATGGAATGTAAAAATCAGAACCTTAGTCCCCCTTCTCTTTCCGCAGACGCATGTCCAAGGCCCTGCACCCAATCGACATTGTTACATAGTGCGCGTGCGTACTTCGTGCGCGAGAATCCAGCCGTTGTGCGCCATTTTGTGCCGCGCGTACTCAAGATGGATGGCCCCCTCTGAGCTGAGAAGCAGCGCGCCCTGCAGCCGCGCGAGGGCAGAGGCCGCGTCGGCCGAGCTAGCGAAGTCGACGAAGGCCACCGGGCCGCCGCCGCCGGCCGTCAGCAGCCGCAGCCGTGTGAAACCCGAACAACTGTCACCACCAACTTTAGTGCACCACGCCCACCGTTTGACAAGTGTGTGTTGGTCGTGCCCGGGATTCGGCAGTTTTTTTTATTTAGTTCGGCTTACGGAACGGCCATTTACTTATCTGGTGTGTCTTCATAACCGGAAGGGTCAAGAAGCTATAGTCATTTCTCAAAGATGGTTTTCAGTTAGGTAGACATACCAATGTTAAATAGTTTTCTTAACATCTTTCAAGATTTTAGATATTTTCCCAAAGATAATGGTTTACATACCAAAAATATGTGCTAAATCATTTTATCGTTTGATCATAATTCTCTTCGAATTATATCCAAAAAGTTAGTCTATCGGCGGAGTGGCTTCTGTGAAAGTGCAAACTAGTACATCAGAACAGAAAGTAAATGGCTCTTTGTGTGTGTGGTGTGCTGATAGTTATGATTAGTTGTGATAGTGTGGAGCAATACAAGTGACATACACTGTCATGCTCGGTGGGCGGTACGAGTGCAGGCATTAGTTCTCACCATAGACAAAGGGATAACAAAACGAATGCTATGCAGAATATTAAAAGCGGATTGGATCTAGCCAAAGTTACAATCCCACAACATAACGCTAGTAGACGGAATCCTGCATTGAAGTAATGATATTTTTTTGATAGCTGTTTCGATATACCACCGTGGTTATGTAGTTGTAGTTAATAAATCGTATTTATAAATTATTTCATATCCTGTTAAAGTCACAATCAATTAAAAATACGGCAAACTATTGCTGATTTCTTAGTTCTTTGTTTTGCGCTACTTAATTTTTGTTCTCACTTGATGAAGCTGTGGATTTGAGATTTGTTATCGATATTATAAGATTGAAGTTAAATAAATGTATTTGATTCTTAAAACAACGGGGTTCTCATATTTACTGTCACAATTATGACGATAAAGTGCCAGATGGCAAGATAAATAATGTACCCATCGTACATTTAAACGAATGCACCTATTCAAGGGTTGGGATTGAATAATCTAATAGTCACACAACGTATTGCGCTATGAGGTACCATCTAAACCAGCTTTAAAAAGATATCTAAAATATTGTACACCATTTTTTCGTCTTATTATTTCTTTGTCTATGGTTCCCACACAAACAAGTTATGAAATAATACAAGTCATCACTAAGCGAAATATAATCACAACTATTTGTGTGAGACGGTTCGAAAAACAAAAAAGACCTAATTATATTACGTGGACGACATTGTGATTTCGGTGAAACATGCACTGTGGAAGATTACATTTATATAATTATTTCTTTCATATGATTATTCATCACATTTTGTTCTAATGCTTCAAAAGTGGTACAATCGACGTTAAAAATATCGTTACGGTTTAGGTGACAAAAATATACTTACACGACCTTTACGTCAAGGTAATAAAATCGTATAAACATATTTTTTACACCTAAACTGTAGCAATATCTTTGACGTCGACTGTACATTAATTGTGTGTGGTCATGCACATGACATTCACAGTAGAGATTCGGAATGGAAGATCAAAGGTGTTTGAGGCATAATTTATTTAGAATCGTCAACTTTAAATGAAGTTTGATAATTAAATTAATTATGTAACACCATGATGCATTGACGTTGACATCAAATTGTAGTCTTATTTATTTTATGTTTCGGAATATGCCTTAATTTTTCATGATGGTAGTTTCTGTTCATTACTTCCTTCCAAAATACTTCCAGTCTAAATAATTTACTTATGTACCTATACATTCATAATATATCTTTGATATCGATATAGAGGCAGATGTCCAGCGTCTTAATTTGCAGTGGAATCATGATTATATTTAGCTACGATTAAGTTACAGATGCATAAAAATGCGCGAAAATTGAAATACAAATAGTGTTAAGATGCTGAACAAACCAAGAGCACGATTGTAACTTACGCTGTGTATTTGGATTTATCAGGTTTAATATGACATTGATATGACTTGCGCTCATTAAAAAGTGCGAGTGGTATGTACTATAATCAATCATCATTCGGTGCCTGTCATTTAGACATTATATGAATGAAGGACTTCCAAAAACAATAAAATGAGATAAAATGCTTGAAATTGAATAATATACTGGTAATATGTATATGCCACAAAATGGCACAATTTTGTCTTAGCACACCGTAGATTCTCCCATGAGAAATAAATAGGTATTTAGAAGTAGAAAGTTAAGTAAGACTAAATAACGAACACAGGAGAGTGTACACTGTAGTTCAGTACAGGGTTCGGATATCTCGTAGCACGGTAAAGGTGCATTCAGACCAAACGAGCATTCGCCGTTCTATCTCCCACTCTACGAAATCAACGAATCACGTTTTGTGAAACGATAGAATTTCGTAGAGTAGGTAGTTAGAATAGCGAATGCTCGTTTGGTCTGAATGCACCTTAAGACGTTAGAGAACCACGGAGTCGATTTTAACATAAAAGTTACTTATACTCATTGTATTTGCTCGCACTTCTTGATGTGCAGGTCACAATAAACCAAATATAGACAGCCGCAAATCAAATCAGCCGTAAAACATTCGTAGCAAAATTTACCTGCTAAATATCTCCTTAAGCTCATGTTCGGAGACAAACTGCCCGAGGTTGGCGACGAACAGCGTCGAGCAGGGCGGCGCGGGGTGCGCAGGGTGCGCGGGATGCGCTGGCGGTTGCGCGTGCGACGGCACGGCTGCGCCCGGCGAACCCAGCGCCGGCGCCGGCAGCACGCAGGCGCCCAGCGTCAGGGGGGTCTGCCCGTTCAAATACTGATTTAATTGAAGCTGGCTTAGGGCGGAATGGGTTGAAGACAATTTATCAAATAGATATACAAAAATACGTAAGATATACGAAATTCCAATTTAAAGGCCCCCAGTACACTACACATTAGCCTCAGGGGATAGCATAAGTAATACTGATTTAAGTGAAGCTGGCTTAGGGCGGAATGGGTTGAAGACAATTTATCAAATAGGCCCTATACAAAAATACGTAAGATATACGAAATTCCAATTTAAAGGCTCCAGTAGGTACACATTGGCCTCAAGTGGGTAATCTAAGGGACACGACTAAGCGATGGAATGAGATCGCCAGATCGCTTTACTCCTCTATAACGGCATCCCTTAGATTCGCTGTCGTTGGGCCAATGTGTGCTATCGACAAAATTGAATCCTGACCCACAATAGGTGCTTTTCATAGCAACATCGAAAGTGAAATGCAGCGAACTGTCGTACAATTTGACTTTCTACAAAACGATACGACTACGCTACAAAACGATAACAGTTGCTACGGCGTAGCAGGCCTACAATCAGACAACAAAAGACATTACAAGTAAAGGTCTTGAAATGTTGTCGCTTCCTTTCTAATTTTGCATTTTAGCACGACTGTTTGTTTCACTCTAAATACA
>JALPQI010015807.1:0-34139 GCA_025490895.1 Thaumatotibia leucotreta | reverse complement strand
TTCACGGTTTAGAAGGTAATCACTCGCTAAACTTAATCTATGTCTTAATCATATTCAATATTGCTACTCGCAGCGCAACTATCGTAAATTTCTAACATCTGTCTGTGTCACACCCCAAAAGGCCGTCTTTAGAGTGACAGGGACAGATGATTTTCGATATTCTTGGTAGGACTGCAGCCTCTAAAGGATTCAAATCACATCTCGTTTAAAATCAAGATTGATACGTCATGCATCATGTAACGTTTTTATTGACACATCAAATCTAAAACTGAACAACTAAGTCCATGCACGTTCTTCAAGTGGGTAATTCTCAAATAGTTTGACAGGTGTGTCATGGCCGTGGGCATTTTGGGTTTTCAGGAAGTCAAATATTTCATATTTTTTGACCCTTAAAGTAGCCGCTTGCCCGAGCTTTCTGATCGTTCCTAAAAAACGTGCACATCATAAAATATGTATGTACGTCATAATGTCATAAAACATGTAGGTACATGGCTGTTACAGGTCAAAAACCTATTTGATCAATCGCTAACTCTCTTTTGCTGGGACCAGTGCTTTTAGTGTATTCATTTGTCACGATAGTCTTTTGTTTAAAGGGGTGACCATACAGGGACGTGTTTTCAGAGTCAGTCATCGTCCTTTCCACTAGGCCTAAATTGTCCTAACTTGGCAAGTTGGCACATATATCTCGCATTATATGTAAACTAGCCCTAATGCAACTTGAGTGCGTTCGTTTAGCGCGATAGTTTTGTTTAAAGGTGTGACTTACAGTTACAGTAGGCTTAGCACATGATTGGTGCGACAATATTTCGCATTTCGCCACGAGATATGCTCCCCGTCTTTTACCCTAATTTAATAAAAGGAAATAAAAAAATAGGTAGTCTATCTCTCAGTGACATACTATCGCACCAATGACGCGTTTTCAAACAGTCATCGCCATCTCCATTAGGCCTAAATTGTCCTAACTTGGCAAATGGCAAGTTGGCACATGTATCTCGCATAATATGTAAACTATTATATTTTCTTCGGTTACCGCGAGAATGACTCGTGAAATAAAACTATGAAAACGGATAAACTCGCGTATATTAACTAATTTTAACTTCATTCCGACGTTTCGAACACTTTACAGGGTTTGTGGTCTGCGGATGACTAGTCCGAGTTTTCATAGTTTTATTTCATGTAAAATATTCCTAATGCAATTTGAGTGCGTTCGTTTAGCGCGATTGTTTTGTTTAAAGGTGTGATTTCGTCGCGAGATATTCTCCCCGTCTTTTACTACCTACTTTAATAAAAGGAAATAAAAAAATAGGTAGTCTATCTCGCAGTGACATACTATCGCACCAATGACGCGTTTTCAAACAGTCATCGCCCTTTCCACTAGGCCTAAATTGTCCTAACTTGGCAAGTTGACACGCCCGCGTAGCTGGTCCGACGAGATCTGTATTTATGTTACTGTTTTGTGCCCGTTCCGAGATTGTATTCGGAAAGTTTGGGCACTGTCCTTGAGGCCTTTTGATTCTTGATATTCCAGTGTGATTTTACGGTTACAATGTAAACCCTATTATTTAGAAATCTGGGTCAAAATTATTATCGTTGTCAAAAAGTGTCTGGGTCAAAATTTTTGTATGAGAACAAAACATCATTTGTTTTAAATTTTTGATGTATGGATTAAAATCTAGCGTGAAAAAGAAATACAAGAGCACCGGATTTTCTTAATATACTGAGTCGAAACAGCAACTAAAAACGTGACACAGTGGTATGAAACAAGGCAACGAAAATGATTTAGACCTATCTGCAGGTGTATGATTTCATGATATCCGTAATTTTCGCATTTATTTATTTAGAACGTAAATAGCCGTCTTCATGGCGTTAAACGATGGAAATCTCTACTAAGTAGCCTAGTTGGTACTTGGTAGTCACTCAGCCTAAGACTAAGTCCCGGAGGTCCGGGGTAAGGGTACCTATATTTGTGTGACGGAAAAGGATATTATTTGTTCCGGGAGTATAACCGCGGAACAAGTCATATTTATCTATTTGCAAATAAAAATAGTTACCCAAAACATGTAAATCGTTAGTTAGTATCCCCATACAAGCCTTGCTTATTTAGAGGCTGTCGGTTGATCTATCGTTATCGTAGATTTCATTATTATAGTGTTAAACTCCGTTCCTCTGCAAACTTTTCTACCATTGTATAACGGTAGAAAAGTTAAAATATGAAGTAGTGTTGTACTTTCGAGTTATAATAACCATCTAGTTAGTCTGTCGCGGCGATTGTTCAGTGGTGACTGATAGGTCTATCGATCACCGTTGTCCGTGACTACACGGTATTCGGATTTTTAAAGTATCATCTTGATTTAATACGACTAACCCTTTAACAGATAAGGTTTCCCAATCGAAGCCTCATCGCAGTCACATAGTCCGAAAAAATCTGAGAAAATGAACAAAAAAATGATGTTTTAAAGTAATCGTTTTTGAGATCGAGCTCTTTTTGTAAAGCTTAACCTTTTCCAACGCTTTTCGAAATCAACTAACCTACACGCCAATGTCTCGTCTAATCAGTAACAAATTTAACCGAATCTGTTAGCAGGACACTTGCTTTGACTGCCTCCACCATGACAAGCCATGCAGGCCACGACACTTAGACAATGGCTTTCAGAAGCTTAACCCTTAATTTGGCAACGTTCGTCACAATGAATATAGTCTTCGACCCACTTTTTGTATTTTTTTTTAAAACCGAATTTTTTGCTCTGTACAATGGCGAGGAGGCTAGAACGCACGATTTTTTTGAAATTTGCCAAATTAAGGGTTAATGGGAAAAAGAGTCATCCATTGGGAGCCCTCCATCGTTAATAATCCTAAATATCCTCTTCCGCATAGGGCTATAAGTACAGCCACAAACAAAAGTGTCCATATAATCAGGATGCTGCTGAAAACATGTAACATAGATAAAAAGGCCTGTAGGCCTGATGATGTATCTCAAATCAATGTCAAATCAACATGAGACTTTGAAACTTGCAATGCCGCTCATGTGGGGCAATTTTAGTATATACGATAGTTACATTTTCCGTGGAAATAACATGAAACCTCTCAAGTGATAAGTCTGTCCTGGGTAAAGGTTTATGCTGTATATTGGACACTGCGAACTATTTTATTCTTGCATAAATCTGTCAAAAGCGGGAAAAATATGTTTTTTTTTTATTAAACAAGTAATGACGACACAACTGGCCGTGTGGTGACGGTAGTAAGAATACATTTGTCACCACCCCAACTCCTCCTGCGGGTGTCGTAAGAGTCGACTAAGGGATTAAAGTGTCACTGACCATTCTACAAGATTGATGATGGGCAGCAGCGTCATCATAGTGGACACATTACTGCGATCCCCAATCCGCTTGCCAAGCGTGGCGATTATGGGCATTTACCTCCTAATGCGTCTATACGCATAGTTAATAGGAGAGGCCTACATCCAGCAGTGGACTAACATAGGCTGATGATGTGACGACACAAGCCATGAAATTACAGGAATTTGTTGAAGTAATTACGAAAATTTTCCATAATTGTTTCTGTCTCCAAATACGTAGGTCAAAGAATAAGCGAGCATTTCTCAGAAAGTTGGTACATTTGGATCACGTCTTCGATATTGATAAAAATTGGTATACTGGTAGACTCATTGATGCTGTACAAGATCCACCACATTTCCCAAAATGCCCAACATGATCATATAAACATTCCTTTATTGTTAACAAAAATGTATAAGTTTTTGGTAACAAAAAAGGAAACTTCCATACAAACTTTCGGAGACATTTTGGAAAATGTGGTGGAACTTGTTCAGCATCTGACCAGCCTACCAATTTTTATCAATGTCGACATGATCAAAATGTACAAATTTTTTGAAAATTGTTAAAGCAAGGTAGTAGAATAAATTCATAATTAAGAAGAAATCACCAGCGACACCATTCGCGATTCCTCACCCAAAGCTCGAGAACTACCCATTAAGCTACAAATTAAGAGCCCAATTGCACACACAAATTGGCACGCTCCAAAAACCTTCAGCCAAAGTATGATCCTGGATGTTTAAATTAGTGTGCGAACTAGAGCGGGCATGGAAATCCGTCAAAGGGATCGTCTCCATGGAAACGGATTCTTGGTACTCGATTTAAAGCCTCCCTACTAAGCGAACTCCGGGCGATAAATAATTAATTTCCGTATCGGTACGATTGTAGGGAAAACTTGTTTACGTAAATACGCAGTGACAATTAGGAAATGTGTTCTGAGACATAGAGGGTATGATTGCACTTTGCCACACTTTTCTCGTGATCCGAGGGCCTACCCGGTAATCTAAATATGGTAAGCATCTGGCTCTATCGCTCGAATGGAGGTGTATGTGGAGTGAAAAGGACAAAATCAAAATTTACTATTTTCGATATTTGTGGTAGGCATCTTGATCCCAAATAAATTACGACCCCAGTAGGTGCGGTAAAGGAAAAATGCAATTCGCGTGACTTTTCTCCCTTTATTGTCATAGCGACAAGAGCGAATTCCTTGATAATTCTTAATACTCCTCGTTATATTCATTCCACACTCGCACGATCTAGGGTTAGCCAACTAACACGGCCTTATTTACTTAAGTCCATACATATTTGACACTTCTAACCATTGAACATCGTGTTAGAATATTTGACTCCAGTAACACTTATTGCTAACGTTATATTTTTATAGGGTTGCTATGGTCTTTGAAATCGACAGAAGCTTCCTAAAAAACACCAAATAAATAAAAAAATCAACCGACTTCACCCGCTTTCTCCATGATCCCATCATCAGACCCCGACCTGGTGCCAACGGCACCATCTCAGTGTTATACCAGTTCGATTGAACGCTTGACGATTCTCCGAGATAACGAGTAACATTAATACATAAAGAAATTCAGTTGAATGAAGAACCTCGATTGAAGTCGGTTGAAAACATCATTTTCAGACTTGTAGAATCATTATGTGTTTCAAAGTCACTTAGGTATAATGACATACTTTCTGTTGCGACCTTGTCGTAATTATTGTTACGTCCGCATATGGATTCGAATGTCTTTGTCCATTCATAAGTTATAAGCGACTTTTTCTAGCCTCGAACTTGGGTGTAACGACCCAGGAATAATGGCACAGTTTTGTCTTTGCTGTTACTAATGTCTGCCAGAAAATAGTTGATTATTGGCACCTGGATATTTTTTGCTATCGAATTAATGCACGGTGTCTTCCAGTTCATGTTCGATTCAAATATATATTTTCTGACTATTTGAGACTTCATCTCTAGTTAATGTAGTATTATCTGCATTTATATTAAATCAAATTTATGTTTCGCTTTTAATTAATGCGTGTTAGCTGTAAGATGTTACAATATTATTATTTGAAAAACAAGTCCCGCTGAGTTTCTTGCCGGATTCTTCTCAGGAACAGTGGTGTAGGGTTAGAACCGGAAGTAGTTTTTTTTTTATCTCATTTGCTATTTAGTTTAACGATTCAAATCTTTCTCCTTTGGTGGGCCTAATTGAATAAAGAATATTTTGACTTTGACTTTATTAAATGTACTTAAGCATTTATTTTATCAATTTTTGTTTATTATTTATCTTATGAGAATCGCTATAATAATAACTTCATAGACAAATATACGACAAACAACGAGCTCCCGTAATTTTCCTTTCCATTTTTCCTCATATTCCTTGTATTTTTTTCGTACGGCGTCGCTATTCTAATACACAAGAAACTTCTATGTTCGTTTTCAAAGTTAATGCTGTAAAAATTATTAAAATGCTGATGGTGTGATATCAAAACTATTATTTCAATAATACCTACCCAATTTTAGCAACAGATACAAAACTGTCATATTACTCGTTTTTCTTTTAATCGAGGATCAAACCTAGTTGCATAATTCTGAACCGCATACCCCAATTGAGGCCTCAAATCAGCATTCTATTCTATACCAGGATCCAATTAGCTCCCAAATGGTGAATATTTCACTTTCACTTAAATTCCGACTAGAAACTACAGTTTGGCACAAAAGTGTAGAAATCAAAAACTAGCAACATCATGTGATCCCGTATACTTAAGATTAATTTGAAGAGGACGAGACTTAGATTCAGATTCTGATCATTTAATGTCAAAGACACACGTCAAAATACGAAGAACAGATTACGCAATTAACAAAACAAAATTGTAATATCATTAATAATTGAAATAAGATCAATTTGAAAAGGACGCGGACGAGACTAAAGGTCTATTTAGACCAAACGAGCATTCGCTCATTCTATCCCCCACTCTACGAAGTCAACGAATTTCAATAAATCACGTTTTGTGTAATGAACGAATTTCGTAGAGTGGGGGATAGAATGAGCGAATGCTCGTTTGGTCTAAATGCACCTTTAGATTCAGATAATTTAATGTCAAAGACACATGTCAAATTACAGAGAACAGATTACACAATAAACACAACAAAAGTAAAATAACATTAATAATTGAAACAAAAAATAAAAACAGATAAAAATAAATCAACAAAAAATTTGAATTGTATTTTTTTTATAATTTCTACTTGTTTTTTCCATACTGTATTTTTCCAATACCTTAAACACAAATGTAAACTGCGTAAATAAGTTTAAACACAATAAAATAACTCATATCTCACTTCCGCGTGCTAATGTGACCTCTAAACGTATTCTTGTAAGTGCCAATACAGCGTAAAGCGCTGAGCGCATAGAAGCATTACGTAACGAACTTGAATCGATGTTCACGGTCATGGTTTACTTAAAAGGTCAAGTCCTTAAGATTGTATCTGAGATGGCGGTGATCACGTGTTTAGGAGAATTAAATTAAAATAATTATATTAAGTAGAGCCTGTACATGATGCCGATGTTACAACGCATACAGGTGATTGCGATTTCAGTAGTTGTGAAATGTAATATTGTATTGAAGATCATAATAATGATTTAACTTTTTCCCAAAACTACAGGACATGAAGGGAAAGTAACTTAAATATCGTAGGTTATATTTTACTGAAATAAAGCTTTATGTTGTTTTTAAAAGCTAGTAATTCTGCATTCACAGATTTTCAAGAAATTACTTACCTGCTCTGGGAATGTAACCCTCTCAAATATGAAAAAATAAACACCTACTGTTTTTATGCTGCCAATACAGACCATGCTCCTATAAAATATTTCTTCTATTACTATGTTAGTATCTCAGAAGAAAAGGTTCGGGTAATATGACTAAAAGTAATTATTCAAATTGCAAGAAAATTATGTGCTGTAGCTATTTTTAGAGGTATGTATGTAACAGCAGTGTTACATACATACCTCTAAAAATAGCTACTTGTCATGCAAAATCTTTAAATGCAGTAATACTCGCTATCTAAACTTTTTACCAAAACGATCTATCAACAATTTTCAGAGTACTCTCCCTTCATGCCCATAGTCTTAGCACACCCGGTATACAATAGGAGATAGAAATAGGTGTATCTATCGACAAAATTGAATCCTGACCCACACGAGCTTGCCATATTAACATTGAAAGTCAAATTATACGACAATTGCTACAATTTGACTTTCAATGTTACTATGATAAGCTCCTATCGTGGGTCAGGATTCAATTTTGTAGATAGTATATCGCCATCAGATATCAGAGCGGCCTGGGTGCTCACAAACATCGAAACAGGGTGCTTAGACAAGTTGCCAATCGCTAACGCTTAATCGTTAATCGTAAACGAAAGCCAGCTAACTGTCTTTGTCGTACTAATATGTAAGAATGATAGAGAGGGAAAATTACGATACGCTACTAAGCGTTAGCGATTGGCAACTTGGCGAAGCATCCAGGCCTGCTACCGCGATCACCAAACTTCGTACGTCTTGGGGATTTGTCTCTGTCACTCCAACGAAGGCGTCATTAGAGTGACAACGAAAAGTATCCGAAATTTGCGAAGTTCGGTGTTCGTGGTAGCAGGCCAGGCCTCTATTGTCTCTGTTTCAGCACCGTGGCCCCTCACATATACAGTACCGGTCAAAAGTTAAAGTTCACCGCTACTTCGATACAAAATCTAGATTTCGCGATCATTTTTTTCAGTGACAAAAGCAATTTTTTTTTCTCTACGGACATGTTGCTGCTTTCATACCTATTTTAGATTGTGAACCATTTGGCACAACTGGTCCGATAATAACCCATAGCTAAGTGAAGTTGAATTTACTTGAAGGGAATGAGTATGGACACTGCATGGGCAAGACTGTCTAAAGCTGTCACAGCCACCTCAGTTGTCTAGGCTGCTCGAAATTAGCGACTTATTAAAAAAAATACGGTACGATCAGTGACATATTACATTGTCAGCCTATGATAGTCCACTGGTGGACGTATGCCTCTCCTATTAACTTTGTGTATGGACACATCAGGACACATCACGCGGGACAAGCGGATTGGCGATCGCAGTATAATGTGTCCACTATGATGACGCTGCTGCCCATCATTGTTTTATCAAACAATGGTCAGTGACACTTCAATCCCTTAGTCGACTCTTACGACACCCGCAGGAGTTGGGGTGGTGACAAATGTATTCTTACTGCCGTCACCACACGGTGTGGTGACGTGACACGTATAGTTGGCAACAAATTTGGACTTCAGCACAAGAGAAAAGAACCCCGAAAAGACGATTTTGTACCTTACATTTTTGACAGGTATCTGATGGCGAATATACTTGTATTTGATTTGGTCACATTCACATCACACAATTATGTGCCTCGACAACATCGTATGGGTTAGGGCTCTGACGTCATCCCAGAATTGAACCGACAAGGTTGCACGACCGGTATGCTAGTCGACTCAGGAAGTTACACTTTGAAATGTCGCCTCATAAGAAAATCTATGTATTGTATTGGAATAGTATTGATACTCTTATCGCAAATAATTCTCACCAATTGTCTCTACAAACTAAAAGAAGAAAGTGGGGGATAGAATGAGCGAATGCTCGTTTGATCTAAATGCACCTTTACGAATATTAGAATTATTTTGAAAGTACGTGAGTAACCCGGTTCGATGATATTTTAATATTTTTGAGTCCTGACGTATAGTTATACTTATAATTAATCGATTTTTTTCTGTTACGCCTTCACTCTTCACCCCTAAATTACTGAAATTATTTAAATAGAATTGAAGACGGTTTAAGTCCTGGGAAAGTTAGAAGATAGTTTTTAACCTGAAACATTAGCTTCCCAGGCTACCTTACAGCCGAAATTTAAGTGGACGAAGCCACGGGAAACAGCTTGTAATTCATACTTCGGTAAATGTTTATTTATCAATCTCAAGAGACTTGTATTTTAAAGCCAAAACAGATACAAGAGTTACTCCCACGCCACGTCATCATGAGTATCATGACATGACATTATAGATTGCGTAGTATAATCAGTTGAATCATAGGTACTGTCGAGTTCATAAATATGTGTACAAATTTTTACTTAATGTATTGGGATAAGGTGCACAATTGTATACATATTTATGAACTCGACTGTACGAGTAGGGTTGCCATACGTCCAGATTTGTTAGTATCCAAAACACCTAAAATAATTATTTAAAAAAAATTAATCGCTTCATAAACGTCTACTAACTTAGCAAGTCGATAAGTATTGTTTGTTCCTTTCCGTCTTATTAACATATCTATAAGACCGAAAGGGACAAACAATATTTTAAAACTTAGAAGGCGTTTATGATTAAGGGGGTTACTTTTTACGGCTCTTCTAAGAGATTACAAAAATTATATCTTGACATAGCTAATAGAAAAGCCAAACAGGAAGATTTATTCATAATGAGATAAAATCTAAACAATCCGATCTGAGGGAATCAGGATATAGTTATTATTTTTGAAGTTCACTTTTTGGCACAGAGGAATAGAGTCATATATGGGACTGATGACCTGATGAAGGTCGCAGGAGTCTGCTGGATGCGGGCGGGGCACGACCGGTCATAGTGGCAATCTTTAGAGGAGACCTACGTCCATCCAGTGGACGTCTGTTGGGTGATATGATGGTGATGATTATATTTGCGTTTTTTTATGTGATGAAGGTAGACAACTGAGCTCTCAGCCCACCTGATGGAAAGCAGGAACTGAGGCCCATTGACATAGTGACCAAAAAATCGCCAATGCGCTGCCTACCCTGAGGACTTACATAGATGGATTGCCTCTATGCCAGTAATTACACCGGCTATCTTACCGGAACACAGTACTAACTATGTAGTTAGCGGCAGGTTAAAGACGGTGGTAGCTATCCGGGCGGACCCTGCACGAGTTCCTACCACCAGCGAAATTTTATTCTAGTCAATGTACCTAATCTGGATAGAAACGTGTTAGTACGGTCAAATCGTACATAATTTTACCCTAAACTCGCAAATCAAGTAGTATCGCTGCATTTTTGGTATGTTGTTTAGACACCATAGGACAGTATAAAACCATATTTTGCAAGCAAAAAAAAATTGTGCTAGCTGGGTAGTACGTGAAAAACTGCGAAATTTAGGTCCATTTTTTAGTTTCTGATTTTTATTAAAAAAACCTTACGTTTTTTGATATCATATGTAAATAAACGTTTAAAGACTAATAAATTTCCAAAAAGTTGAGCTAACATGCATTACCGTAGGTATTATAGTTTCAGAGATTCGAGACTTTAAAAAGTACCCCTTTTTGTAAACTAGATAAAATTTTGTGTTTTGCTAACGTTTTCGACTTAATATTGCCTCACCTAATTATGCTACGAAGAACATGCAATAATGACCTTATAGCGCACTTAATATTCTTAAATTTAAGGGTAAAATTAGGTCAGTGAACTTTGTAGTTGAAAGTATAAACCCGAAATTCCAAAGGCAGGAGGCCCGCTATCTAAGTTTTTCATACAAATCGCATGTCGAGTTGCAAAGCTGCAATTTTGGTATATTATAAAGGCCTTATAGATATATACGAAAATGCATATTAAAAGAAAAACAAAAAAATAATTTGGGCATAGGACGTAAAAAACGGAAAAAAAATCGCACTTTTTTTAGTTTTTGACGTTAAACTTAAAATCTATTATCTTTTTGATGCTGATTGCTATAAAACTAAGAAAGAACATTAAATTTGTAAGGATTTGAGCTACGTTGCATCACCGTAAGTTATATATATTTTGAGATACGACATTTCTTAAAGTGCCCCTTTATCAAAACATAAACAAATTTTAGGTTACGTTAAAGCTATTCACTAAATATTGGCAAAACGTTCGCGCTAAGAAAAAAGAGTAATTGTAGATAATAACTAAATTAAATTTGGAACAAATTGAGCCGATAACAATTACTGTAAGTCTTATAGTTGGGGGTATACGAGGCTTCAAAACATGCATTTATTTTCTTAACTTTATGAAGGGCACATTTTGAAATGTCGTATCTCTAAATCTATATAATTTAGGGTAATGCAAGGTAGCTCAAATCCTTTCAAATTTAATATTCTTGCATAGTTTTATAGCAATTAGTATCAAAAAGTTATAGTTTTTTAGTTAAACGTCAAAAACTAAAAAAAGTCCGATTTTTTTTCAGCTATTTACGTCTTTTACCTAAATCCTTTTTTTTGTTTTCCTGTAATATGCATTTTCGTACATCCCTATAGAGCCTACATAATATACAAAAATTGCAGCTTTGCAACACGACTTGCCATTTGTATGAAATACCTAGATAGCGGACCTCCTGCTTTTTGAATTTCGCGTTTTTAGTTTCAATTACAAAGTTTACTGACCTGATTTTACCCTTAAATGAAAGAATATTAATTGCGCTATAAGATAATTATTTCATGTTTTTCGTAGCATAATTAGGTAAGGCGATATTAAACCAAAAACGTTAGCAAAACTCAACATTTTATCTAATTTACAAAACAGGGTACTATTTGAAGTATCGAATCTCTGAAACTATAAGACCTACGGTAATGCATGTTATCTCATCTTGTTGCAAATTCATTCATCTTTAAACGTTACTTGATACATATTGTCAAAAAACGTAAGGCTTTTTTTATAACAATCAGAAACTAAAAATAGACAGTAAATTTCACAGTTTTTCACGTATAACGCAGCTAGCACAACTTTTTTTTGCTTGCAAAATGTGGTTTTATACTGCCCTATGGTGTCTAAATAACATACCAAAAATGCAGCTTTACTACATGTTTTGCGAGTTTAATGTACGATTTGACCGTACTATGTTTGAAATAAGCAATAATTCTTATTTTCTAAATAAGTTCCTCTTCAATTATTCCAGCTCAGAATCTGCATAGCCAACAAACAAATGGCATTTAAAATGCAAATAAAACCTAGTCTACTAGGAAGTGTTCACCTAATATTATGCAATTGGTCGGCAGATGACGTCACGGCAGTTCACGGTCGTTCGGCAAGTTCATAGATAGTGCGTTCGCAAAATGAAGGCACATGAGATATATGGGCGTGCCTTTCTGTAAGATGCCATCACTTTCCGCATATCGGCCCTACCGCGAACTTAGAACTCCGCAAATTTCGAGGATCTATCTCTGTCTCTCTAATGACGCCTTCGTTGGAGTGACAGAGACAAATTCTCGAAAATTATAAATTTCGAAGTTCGCAGTAGTAGGTACGAGTTAGGCCAAAGTATATTTGCCGAACGAATTGCGAACTTCTATTGTAGAATCTACAAAATGTTAACCCGTTTTGAATTTTATTCCTTCGGCTTAAGCTCTACGGTGTATATTTGTTTTTGCATGTGACGGTTTATAAGACTTTTTAACAAGCGTTGGTTGAGACAATGAACAAAAGCATGTAATGCTTCTATTAGGATTTTGTTATCGTATCGCATATAAGTATACTGTGTTGTATTAATAAGATTTATCAGCAGTTTAGCATGAATGATTTTGGTATGATTTGGATCGGTATACTTATGATAAGCGATTATACCTTTACATAGTATTTGAGGTATACAAATACCTACACAATTACGAGTATTGTGACTTATGCAGTTGTATTATTTCGTAGTTTTATTATTTCTTTTACCCACATTCACCCGCAATCAAATCTAAATTAATCAATGGATTCATGGTACTCTCGAGTACCATGAGTTGTTGAGAATGAAATCGGACACAGTTAAAAAATCCGGCCAAGTGCGAATCGGATTCACGCGCGAAAGGGTTCCGTACCATAAAAAACAGTTAAACAGTTAAATCTCAAAAACTATACCTAAGAGATAATTTAATAAAACCAAAAATCATTGATAGAATTTATTAATATGCATAACATAATATTTTTTTGAATTTTACACGCGTAGTTTAAAAAAAAATAGAGCGGATATAAAGGTTACTAAAACATATTTTGTTTAAGCGAACCGTTTTCGAGATATCAGCTCTCGAAGAAGAAGAAGTTTTAAGACTTCGAGGGCTGATATCTCAAAAATGGTTCGCTTAAACAACATATGTTTTAGTAACCTTTATATCATTTTCAAAGACCTTTCTTTTGATAGCTCACACGCGTATGTACATCGAAAAGAAAATTCCCCATTTTTTTTTTCATAATTTTGTACCGGTTCATACTCATACATTACATATCCTTATCAAATTTAATTACTGTAGCATTTATAGTTTCCGAGTAAATCAGCTGTGACAGACGGACGGACAGACAGACAGACAGACGGACATGTCGGTCATGACGAATCTATAGGCCACAGAACCCTAAAAATGGTATACAGGTTGTAACAAAAATAGTGGCGATGCGTTTCGGGGCCCATTCACTATCATATTGTGATTATGAAAAAGTAGGAGAAAAAAGATACAATTTTTTCTTCGGTTACCGTACACATGAAATAAAACTATGAAAACTCTGAAGTCGCCCGCAGACCACGAACCCTGTAAAGTGTTCGAAACGTCGGGATGAAGTTAAATTTAATTAATATACGCGAGTTTATCCGTTTTCATAGTTTTATTTTTAAAAAAGACACTTTTTGTTACAACAATAATTATGAGATGAATAGAAATAAATGTGCATTTCAAATGTTTTTTAAACTGCTTGCGTAATATCTTTGTGCTAATTGTTTTATTTTTCTTCCGCAACTGCTAATCAGCTGAGTTTTTGCTTTCGCGTTTATTTTTGTCTACAATAACAAGTTATATTCACTTACTGATGTGTATTTTAAATTATTCAGATGAATCTTAATGTGTACGTTCAAAGTTAACCTAAGTAGTAGTAAATGCCAGTTAGTAAAAGTAATCAGACTTAGTTATAAATATGTAATTTAGTACTTTTATCAGTTCAGATAATTTAAAAAAGTAATTGGTTGTAAGTAAATTTAATATATAAATAGCAGGACAATCTTACATCACTAATTAAGACCTACTAGGTATCATCATTAATATCGAGGTTTTTTAAGTTGCTCTTAATTATGACTCCACAGTAATATTTTCAAGATCTAAAGGTGTATTTAAACCAAATGAACATTCGCTCACTCTATCCCCCACCCTACGAATTCAACGAATTTCAACGAATCACGATTTGTGTAACGAACGAATTTCGTAGAGTGGGGGATAGAATGAGCGAATGCTTGCTTGATCTAAAAGGCTGCGTTTTCACCAGATATGTGCGAGGATGTGTTTCCATACAAATGACACCTCGCTCGAGTCATTAATAGGTGTCATTTGTATGGAAACATCTTCGCACCTCTCTGGTGGAAACGCAGCCTAACATGGTGATAATAGAACCCTGCACAGATATTTTTGAGCACCCTGGCCGCTCCAGTATATCTGGTGGCGAATGTAGAAAACATAGATTGCAGTATGTAATCCACTTTTTACGTAATTAGGTTATTCATATGTTTGTAGTTTTTATCGATACTACGACGCATTTGCACACAGATAGTGCTATCTCAATGAACACTTGTTTTTGCACGTTTTTAGATAAGCTAGACATTCAGTACTTTAGTACTACTGTCTGTAAAAGTGCGTCTGAGTTTTCTTTCATACGATTATCCACCAAAATAGTATTATAAAATATATTTTTTTATTCGTTTCGATCTTCATGTTTTTTCACACTTGTATCGTAATGTACTATTTCAGTATAGATGGCTTTCTTTACGCGCTAGTGCGAGAAGTGGTTCATTTTACGTCAGGTCGAAATCTTCGCAGGGCCATCTGTACTAAAAATCGTCGTACGAGACACGTAAAAAAAGGAAGAGGAATTTCATGTTTTTCATCGTAATGTACTAATTTATCCGTGAGCCATTGCAATTACATGATGTGTAGGTAATACCTACTAGGTATATACGTAAAAGTCGACTAAGGGATTGAAGTATCACTGACCATTATTTGATAAAAGATTGATGATGGGCAGCAGCGTCATCATAGGGGACACATTACTGCGATCGCCAATCCGCTTGCCCAGCGTGGCGATTATGGGCATTTACCTCCTAATGCGTATAGCATAGTTAATAGGAGAGGCCTACGTCCAGCAGTGGACTATCACAGGCTGATGATGATGTTGATGATGATGATGATATACGTGTCTGATACTCAATATAGAAGTGCCAAAAGTTGTTAACACATCTTTATCACGACAACATTAAAGTAGTGTATAATTTTTCGGGCATTTTCACTTTTAGGAACACCTTATTAGCGTGGCATTAAAAAACCTTAATTGCAGTCAGGTTTGTAACGACAATTAAATAATAAATCTATAAAAAATGTTGATTGGCGTTTTTATTTATAATGTCGCGTATGGTTTATAAAATTAACACCAAAACCGAGTTATTATTGAAATTTTGTGCTTAATTTGTCGTTACAAACCTGACTGCAACTAAGCCTTTTTAATCTGACGCTAATTGAGTGTCCCTAAAAGTGAAAATGCCCGAAAAATTATACACTCTTTCATTTACACGGGAGTGCGTATCTTTCATTCGTGTTTATAGGCGATAGTTCATAGCTTAGTTGCTCAAAGTGAGACCAGTGCCTAAAAGTGAAAAAAGCTCTTTAAAACACAAATAAAAATATTTCATAAAATAATTTGACCAGTCACACAGAATTTGTGTAATGTATACACATTTTTAAAGCTTCATTTGTACTAAATATAATTTATAGAATAATTGTATAATTGTATTTGTATCAGACCTGACCGCCAAACGTCTCGCTCTTAGGATTACTTAGTGACTAATCTAGGTCTCAAATAATGGCACCTGAAGGACCTAAGGTGATTAATTATAGGTGCTATAAAAGGGTCAAAGAAACTTCTCCGCCCCGATGCGCAGTTTGAGTAGAGTTCGTTTAAAACGTTGAGAAAGGGTGAAAGGGAATCCTTCAAAATGGTTCTTAAGGTGAAACCAGCTCAGACTGGTAATATGAGGTAAATGGGCAATTATCTGTAGTCTAATCTAGGGTGACAGAACTAGTTCTTGAATTTCATTTCAAAAACAATCAAAAATCAAAATTATTTATTTGCTAGAATACGGTTTACATTAAGTTGGTCATACACACCGTGTTTTTATTCCTTTTTCTCGTTAAATTAAAGGGAAGCTTATTTAGGTCAAAAATAATCAATTTGTCTCTCTTGTCTAAGAAACTAGTACCTTAACTCTTACTGTTATTGAGTTATGAAAAAAATAAGTTTAATGACTGAACAAGTGTATTGCAACCTTTATTACATCCTAATGAATCTTATTTTGACATGTGCCGTCAGACACCTGAGATCTTATTCTTATGGTTATCTTACACTTGCTATTTCAATTATTATGTATGAAAACGAAAAAAAAAATTTTTTTACGAATTAAACAAAAGCCGATATACAAGGCAACTTCTATTAATGTCCCAAATAACCTGTCCTATTTAACAGAAATCAATAAAAACACGGTGTATAAAGAACGGTCAGCGTATTCAGCCTACATGCAGGCGTGCAAATTATTTGAATACATACATACATCATTTACAATTCCATTTTTGAATAAAAATAAAAAGTCTACTTGTGTTCCAAGTACATTTTCACAGGTTGTGACGGTTCTGTAAGAATCTTCAGATACGTGAAATATTTTTTGCAAGAATACTAGTAATTGGGCACCCAATAACGTAGTCAACCAACTGGAACACTAGTCCACTGGAGAACCATGTCATAGTAAAGTTATTAAGCAAATTGTGAGACATATCATACTACTTGTCATTTTGATGGACAGTGCAGTGTATACAGCTGAAGACAGCTACCTGCGGTTGTACCGCAAATTTCGAGGGTTTGTCTGTCACTACAACAATAGCAGGCAAATAGCGCGCTCAGAAAGCAAGCGTGATGAAAACAAAAACACTAAATTTGTGCTAGACTATGAATGTCATTCAATGGTTTGTTTACTCGCAATCTCTATTTCGGAGACTCTAAGCTCTAAAAAAAAGACAGCGATACTCATCCAGCTATCAGCTATCATCGCCGGGTGAGTATCGCCGTCTCTTTTATTTACACGGGAGTGCGTATCTTTTGTTCGTGTTTGTAGCCCATAGTTCATAGCTCAGTAGCTCGCGGTGAGACCAGTGCCTTAACAAATTATGCATTATTTTTTTCTACACAAGTAAGACTAAGTAATAAATAAAATAGTCACATATGTAATGAATGCCTATAAATTGTCGGTTGTTTGAATACATCCTACATTTTGCCTGTTACTAAATCTACTTACTACCTACCTACATACAATGCAATTTATTTCGGTACATGACGAATAAATAATTTGAACTCTGTTTCCTTTATGTGATTTTGTTTATATTGTGTAACTTTAAAGTTCAGTGAACTGTTTTACATTGTCGGACTGTTATTTCTGCCATTAGGTAGGTACTTAGTTTTGATTTATTTCATGTTTTTCCCGAATAGCTGATAAGTGGTTCTTAAAATGTCGGGTAAATGTCATTTTATCCACACAAATTAAGTAGTGTTAACTAAATTTAAACATTTATATTGTGGCAGAATGAAGTTTGCGTGAGTTTCGTATAACAGACTGTCGAATTGAGAACCTCCTCCTTTTTTTGAAGTTGGTTAAAAACCAACAACAGTGCCATTTCTTAGGCGAATGAAGGCAAAAACGTAAAACTTAAGGAGAAATTGGCAAAAATGGAATTGGAGTACTGTCAATATTTACACTTTAATTAATTTCTACTTCTTCCTCGTAAAACTTTCGTTTTGCTAAGTGTCCGTTTTAAGTCTGCCAGGATATTCGGCTTACATCCCATTGTGGACACTTAAAACATCCGTTTTGAATTATAAAGAAAAGACGTTTTTTTTAAAACTCTGAAACGAAGCGAAATCTAGAAAAATATACGACATTTTAGGCTAAATATCGTCGTAATACATTGTTAAAATTATACGGGTTCCTCGCGAATACCATTTTGTAACGAAAATTACGCAGTTCGAAGATTACACAAGAATACATAAATGTAATATATTATTGTCATCGTAACATAATCTAGGTCTCATTCTCAAATCTAGGGTCTACGCGCGCTACGCGGCGTAGCACCTAACAAATAATAAATCTGTGTTTTGTACTTTAGGTTAATGTTATAATTGCTATATTATTTCAAGGTTTTCTCGCATTTGAGACGTTTGATCTATAATAACTTAGTAGTTTATTTGTGGTCGTAGAAGTTCATTTAAATTCTAATAAAAATAAAAAATATAAGAATAAAAATACCAGTATAAAAGACATACCTAAGGACTTTCAAAACGCATGGCGATCCAAGAATACTTAATTTAATTTGTAACCGTATTGATAAACGTTAGTTAATACTAAAATAACAATATTTTGCGAGCGCGCTACAATGTAATTCAATCAATTTTGCACGTGTGCCTAGAAACAAAGTTTTTATCACCACAAGTGTGTGTGTATGGCAAAAAAGCGGACACACCCAAATAGGTACCTACTTTAGCTGCATGAACGTACCTATACAAAACTAGTTTCTAATAGCCTTCATTGAAAATTCACACAACGAAGCCTGACAATGTTCATACACATTCGAATATTATTTTTTATCTCATATTTGCAAAACAAATGACGTTTAGTTTGAAATTCATACGTCACGTTCGACGCCATTTCTCCAAACTGTTTAATTAGAGTTCGCAAGGGATTTAAATTCGGCGGAGCGCATAAAATCAATAGAGGTTGCATATACACATAGTTTACCAGGTAGGCTGTATGCGGAACTCGTGAATTTCCCTGTTGTCTATGTGTGCATGCGCGAATGTGTGTGTTCGGTGTGCAACTAGCCCGCCCGAGGTCGCCCACATCGGCCACATCTGATCTGTGCAAATTTTGTTCGCTCAGGTCTTTGCCCGCGCCCAGGGTCGCACGGTCGTATCTCTCAATTTTTGCTTGTTAATTATAAAAATAATGCGTTATATAACGCTAACCCTATCCTACTCGCACTCGCGCAGCGACGCGTAAACCCGTCGCGCCGCCACCGGCGTTGCGGTGCACACATTGAAGCGGGCTAGAAAAATACATCCACGAATTTCGGCTATCCGTTGCGTGTGTGCGTGAATGACGTTATCGTACAATGCGATTACAGGGCCGCACTGGGTGCGCGGTGGCTCGCTGAAATACAAACGCTATGCATTGAGTGTAAACAAAGAAATACTTTACTCATTTCCTGCAAAGGTATTTTCATATCATTTTAAAAAATATATATTCCTGTTAATCTTGAAATCGATGTTAATGTCATGATTTTGAATAATTTTTTCGTCGTTGTTTTAAAATGAAGTGCATTATGCGATAGTGTGTTCGAATTCGTACCCGGCGTTACACGTGCCGCGATTTTGTCGCTGGCATGTGGATGCGATCTTTGGCAGGCATTGTATGCATCGTGTTTGCGCACCTCCCCCCCTTGCCACCCGCCGCCCGCGATACGAATAACATACTTCGTTCTGAAAGAGAAGGCACGTGATTTATACGGATGTGCCTTGCTGCCAGATGCCAAACTCTACTTGCAAGCATTTACGCAAAGGCTGTCATTTGATTAGTTTTTTAGATAATCGGTTTGCAATTAAAATGGGACGTAGGCTTATCTACAGTTGTGTGCAAAATAATAGCAGCAGTCAAAAAATAGCAGTCAATAAGAAAATGAAAACTTGGACGAATTATTTTGGGACTTTCTTTTGTTACTCAGGTACATAACATAATATTCATTCAAAACGAACTGCAAACTTTACTGAAGTAATATTGAAAGTAAGACAAACGTGGTTATGAAAACCAGCTTTTTACCCCTTAGCAGGAATGGTGTTCAAAACTGAAACACCTAATGGAAAATACACAATTGTGTGCAATTATTATAGTTTCGTATCTTGTCTATTGTTGTCAACCAAAGCTTTACATATACACCCATCTCATCCAGAAATATATATTTTTTCCTGTATGACCATCTTCCTCGCAGAGTGTACAAATTTTCGATTATTCCGATTTTTTATTGAAGTAATTGGTGAGTTTGCTTCACTGAAGCCCTGATCATAGCAAACATTAAGAAACAAACTAAGTTATCGGTGAAACTTCAACAAAAAATCAAAATAAGCGAAAATTTGTACACTCTGTGAGGAAGATGGTCATACAGGAAAAAATATATATTTCTGGATGAGATGGGTGTATATGTAAAGCTTTGGTTGACAACAATAGACAAGATACGAAACTACAATAATTGCACACAATTGTGTATTTTCCATTAGGTATTTCAGTTTTGAACACCATTCCTGCTAGGGGGTAAAAAAGCTGGTTTTCATGGCCACGTTTGTCTTACTTTCAATATTACTTCAGTAAAGTTTGCAGTTCATTTTGAATGAATATTATGTTATGTACTTGAATAACAAAAAAAAATCCCAAAATAATTCCTCCAAGTTTTAATTTTCTTATTGACTGCTATTTTTTGACTGCTGCTATTATTTTGCACACAACTGTATGTGATTTATTGTTTCGTCGTGACGGTTTCTTATGATGCAATTATATTTGTAGTTTCGAACCTGTAATTTTATTGTATCGATTTTTAATGAATCGTTTATACAACACGACATTACGTACCTACCTATACATGGGATGTGATTTAATAGGTGGTTTATTACGCTCAGTGTTAATACATTACGTTGTTTTGTAGATAATATAGACAAATATTAAAATATTTAATTTTTTATTCAATAAAATCATTTATAATTTGCGGTTTAATTAATGATGAAGTTAGCACGTAAAGAAGACGGAACTACTTGCAATTAATATTAACTTCATAATTAGTACGTATTGATGATGAATGTTATTCATCTTAAAATTAACTAATTTTAAGATTAGACATTCATGCCATATTAAAATTATCTATCACGCGGGGTACTCACGTTTTTCAAGTCGAAAAATACTCGACATGGTTTGATCCGTATATGAGGAGCGTTTTCAACAGCCAATCGCTATGGCTGCGGGACGGAGAGCATTTTCCAAATTAAAAACGAGAGGGACCCGCGTTTAATATAATTTTAGTAAGTAGGAATAAGTCTTACGAGAGATTTGTGATTAAAATAAATGCCATAATAATTTGACTTCAAATTCATCATCATCATCATTTCAACCTTCCAAATATTCGAAAGTTTCTGGTATTCGAATATTCTGTTTTTATTTTGATATACATATTCGAATCAAATCAATATTAGAATAGTTTTAAGAATAACATAAAAAAAAATGCGGGTAAAATTACTTTGATTAGCATATTTATGTCAAACAAAGATAACTAAAGATTATTACTTCATTACGTTGCAATTGCAAGTATATTCTGACTGCCCGATTTAGGGAAACTTTATTTTACTAGTTTATGCCATAATTTAATGAAAATTCTAAAAAAGTTTTCTAAAACAATGTAATATTATCAATGCAGAATTTGTATTAAATCTTCCTCATTGTTGCTGTAAAGTGTCTTTTTTGGATAATAAAAAAAGTTCGATTATTCGAATTTCCTTGCCGTGTTATTCGAATATTGCAATGAACCGAATATTCGATGACGTCCATAAGTCGTCTTCTGCTGATCATCATAGGCCTCCCCTTTGGACCTCCACATACACCGATTGGACGCGACCTGCGTCCAGCGTCTCCCGGCGATCTCCCCGGCGGTCCCACATTGCGTTTGCTAAACCATGGTCTCCATTCAACTTTTCGAACCGCGGGCAATGGTTTCGAATTATTTTCATAACATTTTATCAAGTTACAAACGGATTCGGAACTGAGTCATAAATGAATAAAAACTAGGGCTCACGGTACACGTGTAACCCGCCAAACCGGATACCCGTGTTCTTAAGCCCGACGGTACTAAGAACCCGAATTACACGAACCCGCCGGGTGGGTACCGTGTCCAATACACGGATACCGTTTACACGAAACCGCGTGCTACCCGGGTACCCGGGTACTTAAGTCCAAACCGAACGGGTTCGAAATAATTTGAGCAAATGCAAATAAGGTCTATTATTGAATGTAACAGCTTCGTTCGACACTACAAAACACTACCCTGTTCAGGAAAGGTCAGCCGATATAACTTTTTTATTAATGTTTTATAAATTTCGACTCTATTTGTTACGTAATAAGGTCTATTTGACACAATTAGCCTTCCTTTTATCTATTTGTACTATAGGTAGTTCTTAAGTCCCACGACCCATTCGTACGCTTCTCGTCAAAGACGTCCCCGAAAACCCACGGGTAATTAAAGTCCGTGTAAATAATACCCGTGTATCCGTGTACTCGTGCAGACGGGTATTATTTACACGGACTTTAATTACCCGTGTAAATCGGGTCAGAAACCCGTGTACGTGTAACACGAACACGGGTATGAGAAACGTTGACACGAAACCCGGACACGACCGCGAGCCCTAATAAAAACAAGTTGTTTGTTTTCTTATCGCCGATAAGAATGTCACGATCGGTGCAATCAATTGCAATATGCAGTTACGTGAACCAATGCTACGCCGTAGCACTTTTAATATCGTATGATGGAAATATCGATAAATAATCAAATTATTTTATAATAAAGATATTAAAATATTTTATAAGTTTAATTTCAGTTATATGTTAAATAAAATAGTATTTAAAATAAAATAAATATTTTTATTTACATATTTTGGATGTGATTTCACGATAATTTTAATGAAAAAGGATTTTGCGTATTGATCCAAAAAAATGAGGCAACTTTACGTAAAATCTATTATTAACGTGGTCTTACCTATAGAAAAGTGATATAATATAAATAAATGTTTATTCTTCATTAAAAATTCAGGTAATGACCGATCTACTGTAAAATATTACAATCTCTTGTTTATTTATTTACCTATAACATGAAAGTTCACCTCACTAAAACATTAAAAAATCTCAATATTTATGAATTATATTCTTTCTGGAATGTAGAGGATAAAAAGCTATTTTGACCTCTATTTTAAAGTTCAGAGTATAAGTTTCGTAGCTGAAAATACCTCTTGGTGAAAAATAAAAATACTGAAATCTGAACCAACATTCCGCAATTAAGTTATATCATTTGAATATAAAATTTGATGCAAACCTCAGAAATAAGCAACGTATTTTTCGAAAGCTGCAAAAACGGTTATTGTCGGTTTTGTCATTCTGCCAACTTGACCGTTTTTGTTGTAAAAAGATGGCGGAAAACAAGCTTGCAGGTAGCAAGCATGTTTTCCTGAATCCTGAGCATCATGAGCCGTACCAGGAATCGGCAAGTACAGTCGGTTTCAGATGTATCGTATTAGCGTCCGGAGCGCTCAGCAATATCTGAACACACTTCTTTCGTTAAGCCAATAAAGGCGTGTTCAGATATTTTTGAACGTTCCAGACGTTACGATATATCTGATGACGAATGTACCATTTACGTTAGTGTTTATTCGAAACGTAAAGTAGTAGTTCATTACGCTTGCTTCAGCAGGAAGTGTTTGCTTTTATTTTATTTTAGATGATTCGAGTCCCGGGCAAGTCGAGCGACTTTTTAAATTTCTTTAAAAAAAATAAAGAAGTATGTTCTTTGAGTAAAACGAGCCAGCGTAAGGATTTAAGGTGGGTTCCCTCCACGGCTTAACTTATCTTTCCACACTGTATTGAACGTGTCCTACTCGTACCACACTCATCGAGACGATACTTGCAGTGGCACATTTTTCACCGACTTCAAAGTAGGAAGTTCTCAATTCCACTTTTTTTTTGTATGTAAAAGTTAGGTACTCGATATCTCCGAGAATCGTAAACCAATTTTTATTTTTTTTTTATCAAACGGGTATAACCTCATGATGGTCCCGTTGGCATCAAATCGGGGACTGATGATGGTATCTTGGAGAAATCGGTTTTTTGGATGTAACTTCAAGACCCATGAGTCCACGAAGTACCTACCTCAAAATCTGGAGGCAGAGCCAGGCTCTACGCGCATTTGGTGCCTCCGCCGTAGGCCACGCAGGGCTAAGGGGAGTTCCTGCGGGTCAAGGTCCTTTGGACTAGGGTTGCCTGACCACCTGACATCTCGCAATGCCTGCAGCCCTTCCGGGCCGACCGCCGGAGCGCGTGTGGTCGAATGTTAATAGCGATCCCGCGGCGCTCCACCAAGAGGCGGAGCCGCGGGTTTCGTTGGTGGTTTTAGATGGTAGTCCACTAGAGGTTATACCGTCGTATCCCCAGCTATGCTATTCTCTTATTCACACATTCGACGCTGCGTTCATCAACGAGCTCGACGTCGAGACAGCCTTGTCGAAAATCCTAGCTGTTTTATTTGACATTAGGAATCGAGGCTGTGAGCGAGGTTGTGGCCGAGTTCGTCGCTGTTTTTCGTTAGAGAATACGAAGTTCGTACATTAAACGTCAAACTCTCGACGCAGTGTAGTTCCAGCTCACGCCGCATTCGTCGCCGAGCACTAGTGTCGTTTAAAGTGCATTAGTGCAATACCATATTTAGGCTCGACGCTGCCGCAGCGCTGACACAGCGCTGATGGCAAGGCGGTTTCCTTAGTGAATAACACTGCTGATAGCGATCCCGCGGCGCTCCACCAAGAGCGGCTTTCGTTAGTAGTTTTAGACGGTAGTCCAATAGAGGTTATTCCGTCATGTCCCCTGGTTTCCCCTGGACAAGGCGGCATGCATGAACGCATTTCCCCAACGTTACAAAAAGGCCTGCTGTTTGCCATCTTGACCGGCTACTTTGCTGGCCTACTTATTTCGGTTACTCTGTAATGGGAGCGCAAGTGTGCCCCCATTGTGTGTGCAATGTAAACACCTTAGGATATCGCTTTCTATATTAGAGTTTTAAGAGTGTATGTATATGTGAAAAACTGTAAATGTTATATGTACAAAGTAGTGCACATAATTTTTATGGAAAAATGATATTATCAAACATGGGACAATTTTTTTGGAGGTCCTAATTATATCGATAAACTCAATTATAAATGCTTGTTTCGGTTTTAAATACTAGTGATGACTTTAAACTAGTAAAATTAGAACAATCGTTATTAGACGTATGTAGGAGAAATTTAATTACGTTATTTTATAAACAGTTGTCCACTTTCAATCGCCAAGGTAGGTACTATCGAAGTTTAGTTTATTATCGATATTGGAATTCCCTGCCTGTCATCGAAATTTACTCTGCGGATTCCTACGTATGGTTTTTATTCAAATATGGAACACTTTACTACTAATACATGCACTAGGTAAGAATTATTAAATTTTTCGTTTATATTGTACGACACACGTTGCCAACATCTAGGAAGACAATATATTATTATATTTATATAAATATTGCCACAATGAACGGTCCTGCAACTCCTGCACCACTTGCATCCAGCGGACTCCTGCGACCTTCACCAGGTTATCAGTCCACTTGTGGAGGCCTACCCACGCTGCGTCTTCCGGTACGTGGCCGCCACTCGAGAACCTTTCCGCCCCAACGGCCATCGGTTCTACGTGCAATGTGCCCCGCCCACTGCCACGTCAGTTTAGCGATTACTGTTTAGGTTTAGTTTAACGGTTACTTTGGTTCTGCTGCGGATGGTCTCATTACTAATACGATCTCGCAGACTCCCAGCATAGCCCTCTCCATTGCCCTTTGGGACATCAAATTCCAACTCGATAAAACCAAAATCCATACCTAAGTATTCTCATACATGTCCAGAAAACAGGAATGTAAGTACCTACACTATCCGCATAATACACGGTGCTCGTGAGCATTCCGAAAGATTTTAATGCTGAATTCCTGAGCATATTTAGAGTATTTAATGTTATATAAAATTTCCTGGATTCGACTTGGTTCCAGAGATAATTAACCTTTTTTCGAAAATAGTTTTTCGACGTAACTCGTCATAAAACTTCTTTTTGATTACAATGCTACCACAAGGTGTTCTAATATTACCACACCTTTTGCATGACAATCAAAAAATAAGACGAATTGACGAAAAAAACCTGTCCCAAAAAAAATCATTAAAAAAAATAATTTTAATAAATTGTTGTTATGATCAAAAGTATTGTAAATGTTAAAATGTATTCAAAAAACCTAAAAAATAAGAAAAATATATTTTATTTTGTGGAATTTGACATTAGGTCTCATAATATTTTTTGTTTATTTTGATGTCTAGAATGCATAGTTAAAATCTTTCGCAATGCTCGCGAGCAGGAGCACCGTGTATATGCAATATGATACAACCTAAATTACTCATTGTTAAGGAAAATAATGGGATATGATTATTATTATACCTAATATCAAGGATGTGCGATGTGCCCCACTTTGCTAAAACGGTTATTGGTTCGAGCAATGTTGTTGTGTATCTATGTATATTCTCCATACAAAAGTATATAAATGTATGAGTAGGTATGTAAGTAGTTTGGATCTTTGATAAATTACACCGTCTGGTACACCGTATTAAGCGCTAATACTAAAGTATAAGTTTGTATTTATCTATTATATTCCTGGATGTATGAACCTACATGTGTGTGTCATCTAGTACCCATTGATTACTTTAAAGCTAGGTGTTCTACGACACTGATTGGTATAACTGGCATTTTTTAGTAATCTCATTTGGTATTTCGAGATCTTTTGTAAAAAGCATTTCCAAAGTTTTTTCTCATTTGATACATTAATAGTAATTACTAGTGCCAATACTTATCCCAATATGATTACAATATAATTCAATCATAGCAATACTCTTAACTGTAATGAACCATATGTCTTTGCAATAAGGTTTAGGAATTGCCAGTCTACACTACACGATGGTATGCATAAAGAACGATATAGTCCACAGTCAATGGGTCTCTTTTAGGTTGTTGATCATGAAATATCTTATCTTATTAGTAATTGCCGCCCATTGCGGCTAGAGTTTATTCGGAAAGGGCTTGTCCATTAATCACGTCATACGATTTTGGCCTATTTTGGACCCCTCCCTCCCCCATGGTGATATTGTGACAAGCTGTTGTGGCGTGCTTTTTTGTAAATGTGTATTCCATTAAATACAAAAGCGACACAACTCAAAAACCGTGAAAAATGATTTTATTGAAAAAACGACATTATAAGAACTAATATTTTACGTGATACTAAGACACCTGTCGATTTGACGTTAGTAAATATCAAAATTATGCAGGTGCCCTTTTTGCACTATCGCTCTTTCGAGACTAATTTCAGTGCTAAACTGCCATTTTGTCAGTTGCGACTTGACTGTCCACCAAAACGCACAACATTTTTGTGAAAAAGTGCCATGAAACGAAAAAATAAGTGATTACGTTAAAAAATATGTAAGCAAAAGTGCCATATTTGTAGATGTGGCCGTTTTGAATAAAATAAATCCGTAAATATTATGTTTCTTTATATAAAAAGGAGTCGCAAAACGGAATGTGGCAGCTTTAATTTTAAAATATCCTCTTAAATTTGATTTTTCATTCATCAAAACTGCCGTATTAGGATTTGCAACCTTTTTGAATTATAAATATATTCGAATGCATCAATCACAGGAGCCATATTTATACATGATGCTGTTTTGAATAAAGTAAATATGTATGGTTTAGATTTCTTTATAAACAAAGGAGCCGCAATACGGAATGTTGAATTTCAAAAAACATTGTTGCATTTATAACCGTTTTTAATTAAGTATAATATTAAAATCCATAAATGTACCAGATTGAATAATTGAGTATTTTTTGCATGAAATCTTAAAAAATACAATACATCTTATAAATACAGTAATTGTAAAACGTGGTACTTTGTATTGTGTTCGTTTTACTTAAAAGTATATTAGAGATTGTGTGGAAGATGACTGTGAATTTTGTGTACCTATAATTGCAACTACGAAGAAACAATAATGGCATAAACTTCGGATTATTAAGTATTTGTCATACTTTCCTATTATATTATTTGTATACAATACAAGTAAAACAAACAAAGATCTAACCCCGGTGTATATTTTAACGAATCTAAAAACTTAAATTAGTAGTATTTATGAAATAAAACTATGAAAACGGATAAACTCGCGTATATTAACTAATTTTAACTTCATTCCGACGTTTCGAACACTTTACAGGGTTCGTGGTCTGCGGATGACAACCTACATGTGTCATCCGCAGACCACGAACCCTGTAAAGTGTTCGAAACGTCGGAATGAAGTTAAAATTAGTTAATATACGCGAGTTTATCCGTTTTCATAGTTTTATTTCATGAGTAATCCTCGCGGTAACCGAAGAAAATATTAGTAGTATTTATTTTTTCACTTTTGGGAATGCCAACATAGGGATGATGACTGTATTTAAAATAAATTATTAGACATTATGCACCGCATCATACACGAATAAATTATTACTAAAATATAGACTGCAGGCAGTCATTATTGTACACAACTTTTATTTAATATAAGTGTAGTATACAAACGAAATTGAATGAAATTTTGTGTATTTCATGTAAATCTTTCAAAAATCGAAAAAAGATGTTGACTTGACTTGACAGTCATCATGCATATTGCTTCACTACATAGGTAGTACCCAAGTACTAGCGCTAAACTGTCATGTCGTCTAGAAAAAAAAAATACATCGACGCTTATCTAAAACAACTCGGTATCTCGAAATAGTCCATTTTGCAATTAACTATAAAACTAGGCGCAGAATACGCTAAAGTTTATTGTGACTAAGACTCCCGTGTTCTAGTTCAAAATTTTACCACTGTGGCAGCATTGTGCCGTTATGCCATTGGTGGAGAGTCGACGCCATTTTATCTGCAAGACCGGCCATAGGCCAGTTGAACCACAGAAATTGACGCCGTCACTGCGTTTGTTTGGAGACTAACGACACATCTCGAAATTATACAACTCTAGAACTTAAAGTTTATGTAAAACAGTGGCATAATTGGAAATAGTTCAGTGGAACAGTGGTAACTTGTTGTGGAATACATAAATTATTCGTAGATGGCGCATTATCCGTGAAACAATAAGTACACATGTTATAACTTAAAAGGAAATAAGCGAGTGTTCTCGAAAATAATGAAAGTTGACTTGTTTACCTAATCGAAATGAGCTTTTATACTACATAAGATTAAGTTAATTTAGGGTATTCAATACGAATTCAGAACATGTTCATTATAATTTTGCAACTAATAATTTGATTCAAAACGAGTACAGCCACCATAAACGATAATTAACTATAGTAATATTCAGTAATTTATAGTATTATATTTATATAATATAATATAACTGAACATTATAACCGACATACCGACCCGCGTATGTCGTTAAACTACGTCCAAAACCACCGGTGGATGGGCAGCAGCATCCCTGTAATGCGGTATACTAAACTGCGATCGCCAACCCGCCTGCCAAGCGTGGCGATTATGGCATATATCCCCTATGAGAAGTGCAAGCAAAAAATGGCCACGAGGTTCCGGCGACTCCCGGTGCTCTGGCTTTGGTAGCGGTCAGGGCACTAGCGGAGTCAGGGGTGCGAAGAATCTCCGGCGAAGAGCCGGATACCACCACCAACAAATTTTGGCCCTGGCAACACTTAACACGCGCTCACTGCGGACAGACGGGCTTGGCTGAGCTCGAGGAAGACCTGAGCAGATTACGATGGGACATTATTGGGCTATCGGAAGTCCGAAGAGAGGGTGAGGACACGATAACCCTCAAGTCCGGTAACCTGCTCTATTTCCGGGAGGGCGACCAACAGTCCCAGGGAGGTTCCTCGTCCACAAGTCCCTCGTGAGCAACGTGGTGAAGGTCGAGAGTGTGTCGACTAGGGTGGCGTACCTTATACTCAGAGTATCCAAGCGGTACTCGTTGAAGATCATACAGGTCTACGATCCGACTTCTTCACACGCCAACGAAGAGGTAGAAGCTGTGTATGAGGACATATCAAAAGCCATGCACAGTCCTGAAACCTACTTCACCATCGTTATGGGGGACTTTAACGTGAAATTGGGCAAGCGAAACGATGATGAGCTGAGAGTGGGGCAATTTGGGGTTGGGTCTCGTAATCACCGGGGTCACGTACTAGCCAGTTTTATGGAGAAGGAGGGACTCTACATGATGAACTCCTTCTTCAAGAAGCGAGAACACAGGAAGTGGACCTGGATGAGCCCAGATGGTGCAACCAAAAACGAGATTGACTTTATCATGTCGACTAAGAAGCATATATTTACCTAATGATGTCTCTGTGATCAACGCGGTTAAAACCGAAAGCGATCACCGCCTTGTAAGGGGCATATTAAATATAAGCGTCAAGCTAGAGCGATCTCGATTGATAAAGTCTACGCTCCGACCAGCACCAATCCAACTCCAAAACCCCGAGAGCTTCCAGGTCGAACCGCAAAATCGTTTCGATTGCCTACCCAGCGACGTGGATGTGGATGAGTATAACGACGGGTTTGTGGCAGCTGTCCATTCCACCGGGTCAAAGTTCTTTAAGACCCAGCGGAAGAAAGGCAATAAGAGGCTTTCTGATCCAACTCTAAAGTACATGAAGGGAAGGAGTGAGATGGTTCTACAATCCCCAGAAGATGCCGCATCATATCGCCGGCTCAATAGACAAATTTCCAAGTCGATCACCCGCGACATACGCCAATTTAATACCAACCGGATTAAAGAGGCTATTGACCGGAACAAGACTCTAAAGTTTTTGCGAGAGATTTGTCTATTGGTCAGAGCTGGCTTGCGAAGCTGAAGACTGGGGACGGTAGGATCGTTTCATCCAAACCTGAGCTTTTGAGTGAGATAGAGAGCTTTTACGACAGCTGTACACATCAACACGAAGACCCATCTCCAATTTAGCTAACGACCCACGAGCTAAATTGACTCGACACCATACCGAAGATATACCGGACGTCAGCCTGTACGAGATTAGGATGGCTCTCAAACAACTCAAAAACAATAAGGCACCAGGTGATGATGGAATAACAGCCGAACTCCTGGAGGCGGGTGGGAAACCAGTCCTTAGGGCCCTTCAAAAGCTGTTTGATTCCGTCGTCTTTAGAGGCAAAACGCCAATGGCATGGAGCAGGGGTTTGGTGGTGTTGTTCTTCAAAAAGGGTGACAACACCCTGTTGAAGAATTACAGACCCATCACACTTCTGAGCCATGTCTATAAGTTGTTTTCGAGAGTCATCACAAACCGTCTCACACGCAGGCTTGACGACTTCCAGCCTCCTGAACAAGCCGGTTTCAGAAAAGGTTTCAGCACCGTAGACCACATACACACGTTCCGTCAAGTTATACAAAAGACCGAGGAGTATAACTTGCCCCTCTGCTTAGCGTTTGTGGACTACGAAAAGGCCTTTGATTCGATCGAGACGTGGGCTGTACTACAGTCTCTCCAGCGGTGCCAAGTAGACTACCGGTACATCGAAGTGCTGAAGTGCCTGTACGAAAACGCCAATATGTCAGTTCGCCTCCAGGACCGGAACTCGAAACCAATTCCATTGCAGCGAGGAGTAGGACAAGGAGATGTTATCTCTCTTAAATTGTTCACCGCTGCACTGGAAGATGTTTTCAAGGTTCTGGACTGGAGGGGATTTGGCATTAACATCAATGGCGAGTACATCACTCACCTTCGGTTTGCCGACGATATAGTAGTCATGGCTGAGACCATGGAGGACTTAAGTACTATGCTCGATGATCTCAGTAGAGTCTCTGAAGATGTTGGTCTTAAGATGAACATGGACAAAACGAAGATCATGTCGAACGTCCATGTGATACCAACTCCAGTGAAAGTTAGAAACTCTACACTCGAAGTTGTTGACGAATATGTATACCTGGGACAAACTGTCCAGCTGGGTAAGTCCAACTTCGAGAAGGAGATCAATCGTCGAATCAGACTGGGTTGGGCGGCGTTCGGGAGACTACGCAATATCTTGTCGTCCAATATACCGCAGTGTCTCAAGTCGAAAATCTTCGACCAGTGTGTGTTGCCAGTGATTACTGATTACTTACGGATCTGAACCGTGGTCGATCACTATGGGACTCATTAGGAGGCTCAGAGTCACTCAACGAGCGATGAAGAGGGCAGTGCTCGGGGTTTCTCTGCGAGATCGCATCAGGAATGACGAGATCCGCAGAAGAACGAAAGTGACTGACATAGCCCAAAGAATTACAAGAAGTTACAAAATTACACCCATTATCTTGTCTTATAAACTTAAATATGCCATAATAATCTGTAAAGTTTTATTATTATTATGACGCATGTCATTTTAGACCATTATTGTCCATATAAAAAAATTGTATTTAAACATTAAAACGAAATAAGTTACTATTCTTTATAAATGTTTTTAGAATATTTGTCTTAATGGCAAATAATCCGCTATTGTTCATAAGAAAAAAATAAAATCTTGATACTTTTTCTATTGTGACTTTAATGCACATAAACAAATTCTTATTTTGAGTTACGACTCGATTTTATGCTGGCACAAGTCTAAGTTGTGTGTTTTTTTGAGTTTTTTTTGTATTGATTATACGGTTTATTAATTTTATTTTTGTTATTTCGCATTCTCAAATAAAAAAGGATGCTATGGCTAAAAGAAGATTTCCAATTGCTTTTTGTAATAAAAAGTTATAAGTAATCATTTTTTGTGTTTTTTTAAAAGCCCTCTCCTGAAAAAACACACATTTTGAGATACCGAGTTGTTTAAGATAAGCGTCGACATAATCATAAGTAGATTTTTAGGAAAGACTTATTATCTCTGCAATTAAATATTGAAAGATATACTTTTTGTATCGGCAAAAATTAAGTTCTTGCATCAATTTCTAATGAAAAAACTAGTAAACCGTCAAACCATTAATTTGGATAATTTAGTATGGGATCATAGTAACCACCACACAAATACAATACACATAGAAAAAACAAATAACTAAAGATATACTTAACCGATTTTTATTATTTACGTGCTTTTAGGTGGGCTATTTCCAGTTTATAGTAAAAATAAGTGGTATCAAAGTATTAATTCCATTCTCAACAATATTACTTTGATCGCGTTGTATTTATTTTATATTTATTAACTAAAGGTACCACATGTTTTTATATAGCAGATTGATTCTTGAAGAAATCCGATAATTATATCTGAATTTTAAACTAGTACGTCCGTTAAATTCATCAAAATATGTAACCAAAGTTAAAATTAATCAAAGTAACCCCGGTTTACGGTACCTATAAACATGTTCTGAGAATATGTAAAAAAAACAGTAAGAAGAAGTTTTGTCTGGTTCAGTTTTGTTAAAAAATCAATATTTCTATGTTTAAGACATGATTTTATGTATGATTTAAATGAAATAACTGCTTATTTTTTTGTATTTGTGGCCTTTGATGGAAAAAAATAGTTCAGAGTTAATGTTATTTTTTTATGCAAAACGGACGTATACGCTCATAAAAGCTTGCACAGCACATATTACTTTCTAATAACCAAACACAACAAAAGAGGGTTAAAATACGTACAAATTGATATATAACACATATAATATTAATGCTGTAAAAAAAATTTGTGAACAAAAAACGAATACAAAATCTTTTAACAGCTCCCCTGTAAAAAGTAATTTTTTGACTTGTGTCGCTTTTGTATTTAATGGACGATATGTCCATCGTGCTTGTCATAAATAAATTTTATTTCATTTCATTTCATATTTGGTGATATTTTCAGGACCGCCCCCTAGCCAA
>JALPQI010015806.1:0-19020 GCA_025490895.1 Thaumatotibia leucotreta | reverse complement strand
CGTTCTACACATGACCACGCATGACCCAGGGTTCGATCCTCATATAAAGTTTGGACAACGTTATACCAGTATCACTTACCTATCTGTCAGAAACAATAGCATAATTATTATTATGCAGGTTATTACTAAAATAAACAGGTAATATATAGTTAAAGGCCATACTGCGGTTACCCTGACTCCTAGCTTGCTACCAATGTACTAATATTACGTAAATGTACATAATGTATATGTTTGCGATTTAATTGCATTGCGATTTTACATAAAAAATCCCCTAGAGAGCTACATACGTCCTGGTGATGCCATTAAATATTTTTTACGTCACCCTTAGGATTTAGGTTCTGCAGAAATTCTTACATCCTACTCCTAGCCTTAACAAGACCTAATACTACTTATAGGTATCTACTTGCCGTAAAACTATCTAGTGGTGGCGACTAAAGGGCATAATATTGATATATCTCTCTCACTCCGGCGGTACTAACAATTGTAACGCAGATATACCATGATGCCTCAAGTCACGGAATAATTAGTTTTGCGGCATGTATAGGCATACCTACATTATAATAATACATCACAGTATTAAGGCGGCGAATTTATAGAGATCTCCCTTCCATTTGGAATGGGCTACAAGTCGTTGCCAATTGCTAAGGCTCAGAACCTTAGCGTATCGTAGTATTTCTCTTTTTGTCACTCTTCCTTATTAGTGCACCAAAGACGTTTCGTGCGACTGAACATTAGCGGTTAAACATATGTATAGAATATAATTGATATACAAGTACATATGTATTATGTATAAACCGTAACGATATTATAATTAGAAATAAACAACACCGAAAATTAAAACTACATCAAGATAACAATTAAAATGGTACTTTTGAAGGTTGACCCACCACAAATTAATGAAATCTGAATGGATGTTTCCATCAAAATAAATTAATATATTACATCATTCCTTCTATCAACATATTACTAAAAAAATTATTTATCTGTATGTTCCACGTTTATGCCTTTTAATTTACTGAAACTGTGTTTAGTGTGGAGATAGGATAAGTCCCATGAGTCTCCCACCCTAGCAAGGCGATAAATATCGTTTATCCTTTTTCATCTTATAAAAACATTGCTAAAATAGAAAGGGATTAGACGTTTATGAATAGGTAAGGGGTTACACATCATCAACCTATCTCAGTTCACTGCTGGACGTAGGCCTCTCCTATTAACTATGCGTATAGACGCATTAGGAGGTAAATGCCCATAATCGCCACGCTGGGCAAGCGCATTGGTGATCACAGTAGTGTGTCCACTATGATGACGCTAAGCTCCCCATCATCAATTTTTTATCAAACAATGGTCAGTGACACTTCAATCCCTTAGTCGACTCTTACGACATCCGTAGGAGGAGTTGGGGTGGTGACAAATGTATTCTTATTATTGCCGTCACCACACGGCATTACGGCATAAACTAAACTAAACTAAACACTATGATGACATTGATGACGCTGCTGCCCATCATCAATCTACTGTCAAGAATGGTCAGTGACCCTTCCAATCCCTTAGTCGGCCTTAAGAACTACTTAATGATAGCCATCGTACCTTCAAACTTCTCATAGAGCTGGAAGTTGAGCTTCTCAGGCACGAAGTTGGGGCGGAGCGCCCGGGGCTCCGAGTGCTTGTCGAGCGTGAGGGACGCCACCTTGCGGAGCACGTTGGAGTCCGGCAGGGCGTCGCTCACGCTGGCGGCTCGGCGGTCCTCTGAAACTGGACACTGGCTTTCAATACAAAACAGTCATGACATGAACAATTCTCTAAAAGTATGTACGAGTAAGTAGGCACGTACAGTCACCCTATTGGAAGCCTAGGTCACTCGAGAACTATGTCAAAGTGAAGTCATACTTCAAATTGGCTACCTATGTAAAGTTTTCTGAAGTTATGAATATTATATTTCTTCCTAATCCTAATCCTCCATAATATAAAATAATAAGAAGGAGAATAATGTGCATTAGTCAAAATGTTTGTACTATTTCCTATCAAGCGCACTTGGTGAAATAAACTAAACCTCATATATCGACGCTGGAAAGGAGAAATTGGATAAGCGACATTTTTGAAGATATTGAGTTATACACACCGTTAGAATCGGCAAATTTTTCCGCGTCGAATGAGCTAGGTTTCGTATCCATCTGACAACTTTTGTGTCGCTTATCCCATCGGTGATTTAGAGAACTTTCGATCATTTTTTACTACTAAACGACTTGGTTTTTGACAACTTTTAAGAAAATGGAGAATAGATAAAATATAATTCAACATAATGAATCTTGGATTATTTTACCTATTTGTCATGACAGGTTAAATTTTACTTGGATATTTTTGCTGTGTAACAACTAATCATCACTTGTGGGTTAGCTATTTCTACCTGACTGTATGATATGTTCTCATGTCGTTTGGACAATTTTACCTTTATCTTAATTTAAAATTAAAGACGGTTTGACAATATTACTTAACTATGATATCTGAACTATTGGCGTTTATCCATTTTTACCCCTACATTTATTTATGAACCATATGTCGCTTAGGTATCCCTTTTTACCTGAATTAACATTAGAATACTACTGTCACTTATCCTAACTTGCATGAATGAAATGTCAGTAAAGAAGTTAGCAACAATTTGCATACATAACCTCCTAAGGCCCGGGCCTTTTAAAATATTTTAGTCAGAAAGACCGAGGTGGCGTTTTAAAGAACAAAAAATGGCGACTATTGTTAAGTCCTGACGTCATGGAATTAATGTTTACATTGTGATTGAACGACCTTTAAATTTTATTACCCAGGACTTAATGATGAACGACATTTTGTTCTTTTAGAAGGCACTTGGGACTCAGGAGGATAAATGTCTGCTATTTTATTCTTTGTCACGTTATGTAGAAACATTTGGCAGAGGGGTTGTCCTGTCAATTTTTACTCTGCGTTAAATAAAAGGTTTTTGGAACTTTAATAAATAAAAATAAAAAAAGAAATAGGTACTAACAGAAAAAATAGAAATAGGTAACAATAACTATTACTTACTCACATTACTTACTTACTTACTCCCTTACCTACTTTTTGGAATAAAGTTAAAAAAATACCTAAAACAGTGCCTTTCTTTTTTCACGTGTAAGTAAATTCGTTTACTAATCACGGAATGTTACTCTTGTAATTGAAATAACTGACTATGAAGTCTAAAATAATTTCTCATTTTAAGTATGTGGATATTTCTTACTGATATATTTATGCTATTTTTTTCAATTTATATATTTTTACCCGAATATAAAATAAGCCACATCGGCAGTTAGATAATTTTAACATGATGAATTTGTTATGTAAGTCTCGGGTCGACTTTTTTACCTTCCTTATTTCTTTTACAACGTGTTGGTTAGATAATTTTACCTGAATCAATTTTTCCGACCATTTTGCTTAAGCGACAGTAAATTCTTAAATAACGCTTGAATACGTTAAATAATTAAAACATCACATAGAAAACATATTTATGTCCATAAATAATGCTTCAATTATTTGATTTGGCCTCCTAATTCATTTTAATGATTTTTTTTCGAAAATCTCGGCGGTTTTTTGCCTCTCCTGTAAAGTACGCACTGTGTCGCTTATCCAATTTCTCCTTTCCAGCGTCGATATAATTTTAGGTACCTATGTCATGTTCTGATAACGACACGGTGGCCACACCAACCAGTACTTTTGTTGCAAGGCCTCGGATAAGGTGACCTAAGATAGAAAATGAAAATCACTTGTCAGAAAAACCGCATGAACAGAATGAAACCGAAAGGAAAGTAAAATCTACCAATTATTAAAGAGAGATAAACGACATTATCCACGTACCGTAGTGAGGACGAATGGCTTAATGCGAAGAAGTAAATGTTCTGAGTTAAGTAATCCACTTTACTCTAAAGTCCTCAATAGGATTACTAGCAGACGGATAGATAGCTGATCACGCGTGTAATGTGCCGACTTGCATGTTTAGAAGTAGCATAGACGAGCATTCTGCTAGAATTGCTAGGTATTTTCTAAAGCCCTTCAGTGAAGAGGGAGTGACGCAAGGTTTCTGTTCAATTTGTGATATGTAGAACTAGTACTAAATACCGTAACTTCGTAAGTGTACCTAATAATGTTAAAAACAGCACCTCCGGACCTAAACACAATTGACAACCAGACACCCAGACCGTGACAACCAGAGTCTTTCGCAGTTGATTTTTTCTATGGTAAGCACATCTGTTACGACATTGTGGGACATTTTTTTTCAGTTGATGATCTGCCTTCGGCTGTTTAGCCATAATCAGATTATTTGGGTTTATTACTTAAATATTTTTACAGCTGGGCGGTCCATTACCCGCCATTCCTTTTAAATGAATGGCGGGTGTGATTTATTCTCTCTAGCTAATAATGACGATCATTGTGTTTAGGTCCGGTCCGGAGGTATGTAAAGCCAATAGTAAAATTTCAAATCTATCTACCTACAGTAGAGTTGCCCCTCAATTAAGAAAATTAAATTGTTTAGGCATGCGTAACACGAAAGAACAAGGGCTCCACGCTTGGCTACTTTCGTTGAGGTATACCTAAGTACGGATTTTATTTACGAAAAAGAAACCTGGTTGCTGTATTCGACTACCCCCCCCCCCACATGCCACAATCTTATTTACCTATCTAATAAACGCATACACGTACTCGCAATACTTACTGATACGTTATTATTACCTAATGTTAATTTAATAAAGTTTCTCTGAAGAGAAATGTATAATTTCTTTGAGAAAAATAAAAATCTTTAAACCTAATAAACATGTTTAGCCATCTAATCGTTAAGTAAGTTTCTGAATTAAGTAAGTAGTTACCTAAGTAATCATAATTGTTTGCATACAATGAAATTTTAAATAAATTCTACAAAATATAGCTGCTAGCTACATTATCAAAAGAAGCTTTTGCGACCTAATTGTTCACAAATCTGTGAAAGTAAATTGCTACTTATCATCCATTTGGTACAATAAACAAACCTCGCTAATGCACAGACTGACTTGCACATTACGATACCAAGACTTAATGGAATCGCTTTTAGCACGTAATTGCAAAAAAACAGCTACTGCGTATAAGAATTTAAAGTTTGTAAAGTACGAATAGAACGACGATGGGAACAATCAAACAGTTAAGGCATTGTAGTTGTGAGTTAATATCAACAAAACTGGTTTCGCCGGTCGTGCCTGCAAGCAAGCTACTTTCATTGTTTATTTACATCGGGGAAGAACGTATTACGTAGATAATTCAATACCTTTGAGCGGAAAATGTAATGATACTAATGATTTATGATAAGCGCTATCAATTCATCTCGATAACGCGTTTGTCAATAGACGCAATTTGAAGTACCGATAAAGAGCATTTATGTTCAATATGAAAGATTTACCTGCAAAATTACTCACAGAAAACGACTTAAATTTCTTAGAAACCACAAATGTATACGATATAAACGGATTTGTTTACTAATAAATTGACAACACTGGTGGGTGATGTAAGGTAACTTTGGACGCTTATTTTCATTGATAAAGCGTGTAACTGGAATAGAACTGACCATTCTCGTGCAAGGGCAGCGCGGGGTCCGCAGCTGCGTCGGGCACCGCGGGCACGGCGGGCACGGCGGGCACGGCGGGCACGGCGGGCACCGCGGGCACGGAGGGCACATCGGGCACGGCGGGCACGGGCTGCAGCTCCACCCGCCGGTGCCGCGACACCGTGAAGGAGGACTGCGCCGGCGCCGCCTTGAGCCGGTACTCGCGGAAGTCGTGCGCGCACTCGTGCGTGAGTCGCTCCAGCCGCTCCCCGCGGCTGCCGGACAACGTCGCCCCCATAACATTGTCACTCCTGTCACTGTCATCGAACACGTCAGATTTTTCTTCTTTTTCCGAGTCGAGCAAGGAGGCCGCGTCCTCGTGCGGCATGCTCGGCGTGAGCGTGCGCGGCGCGTCGTCGTGCGCGCTGTCGCTCTCGGCGGAGTAGTAGCACTGGTTGAGTTCGACGGCGGCGAGCGGTTCCGCGAGCATAGAGGGAGTGGAGGGCCGGCGGGTCGCTGACCGCTCCTCGCAGCGGGACACCGTTAGCTCGGAGCGCGAGCTGGCCGACTCAGCGCTGCCGGCTCCTGTTTTCGACGCGCACTCGAGCGTGTCGTTATCTGACGCTTCGAGCGCTTCGACGTTATCGGAATCGGGCGTTTTATCAAACTCCCTATCGACGGCCCCTCGCTTCCCGCCGCTCTTTTTCCTTCCATGTTTTTTGCTGTCCCTGCCGGGGGATTTTCTGTTTTTCAGAAAATTCCGCCCTTTCGCTGGTGATTTTCCCGTCTTACTTTGCTTTTCATTTCCTTGAATATTCCCCATTTCTATGTGACACTAAATATTTTAGGCTCTCGACATTACCGAACTTGTCGGAAGAATTTTCGTTGTTTTTGTAGAAATATAGGGTCTATAACTTTTCTACTATTTACATGAAATATCTTAAAAACTAAGTGGATTTGAGAATCACAGCCCTCTAGTACCCGTTTGTGCGAGCATGCGCATTAGGAACGCCGGTATGTCTTTTAGTAAATCAATATTTTGAGAGCGTGTAGAAAGACTGATATCAAATAATTAAGTCTGATGGCAAAAATAATTAAAAATCAATTATTTAGGTATAATTAGATGGCAAAGTCTAATTTGTGGTTAAACTGATGAATATTTTCATACTTCGCGGCGTCCATTAACGCCATCTATGCAGTGATGTTCACAGTATTGTCTTCATCTCTTCAACAGATGGCGCGCGGTGTCAACATTGAACTTGTTACAAAGTTTACGAACTGTGCAAACGAATATGTTATAGCTACATGTAAGTTGAAACCACGAAAACTTTGGCTTACATTGGACTTTATTATGAGATAAGATAGTGTGTGTAAATTTGTGTTTTGCGAACTTGCCTTCTCTGTAGGTATTTGGTCCCGCTGCCAAATGACCATTGTTAATTTGAAGATTCTCAACCGGAAGGAGCCAGCTTTATGAGCCGATCCGTTATTACTTACAATATGGCAAATCATTCATCTACTAAAATTATAAGGCAAAAATAACATCATATTTTTTTGTATTTTCTTAAAACACTTACGTCTAAACTAGTAGGGTAGACGGGTGGTAGTAGGGTTGTTTAATTTTATCTGTGCCTTGCATGAGTTGCATGATTTTTTCATTTGTTGTCCTCAAAACAATTTTTTAAAATTACAAATTAATCAAAGATGCGTCGAAAGAGCATAAATAGAGATCAAGTTTTCCATCATATAAGGTGGTTTCAACCTACGTCGTCAACTTTCGCGGCTGATGCCTCATCACGAAAATCACACTACTCGACCACTCGGTATCAGCGAACGGAGTCAAATTTCTGTCGGCAGCGGGTAACCTGATTTTTTTTATTTGCTGTAATCCTATCATTGAATAGGTCTTTTTAAAAACTAAGGGTCTCAAAAGAAACTTTTCTTCTAAAGTAAATATTTTCGAAGATAATCACTCCAGATGAAAAAAAAAATGTGTACCCCTCTAGCTTTTGATCCGTAGGTCCACAAAATATGAAAGAAATCTTGAATAAGTAGGCTTATACAATAGTTTAAAATAAAACTATTTCGAACATAATCGGCCCATCCTTTTTGAATAACTACGGAACCCTACACTGAGCATGTCCCGACATGCTCTTGGGCGTTTTTTTTAATGTAAATATTACCTACGTTCCACTAATCAGAATTTTTCACCAATCCGGCAGCCGCGTGTCAGCGTCGATGCCGGATTACCGAAATTGTATAGATATTTGAAAATTTGAACTAGGTATGTCGCTTTGAACGACCTAGTGTTCTGATGCAGCAAGAAAGGGACAACTGGGGGTTAGCCTGATGAAAACATTGTTTCGTATTTCCTCCTCCATATTAAAACTTTATTTCAATACCTAATCACCAAATTAAAAATTTAAAAACAACCAACTTCAACCGATTTCTCCAAGATTCTATCATCTGTGGTTTCCATCATGGGTTCCCTATCATCAATTCTACTTTCTGAATGCAAATTCTTGTAAATTACCAAAAGCGCCATATATGTACCTATAACATTTGAAGAGATCCCTCGATTTCTCCAAGATCCCATCATCAGACCCCAATTTGGTGCCAACGGGACCATCTCAGGGTTATACACGTTTGATCACAAAAAGAAAATTTAAAATTGGTTCACGATTCTCGGAGATATCAAGTAACATACCTACATACAACAAAAAAAATCAGTCGAATTGAGAACCTCCTCCTTTTTTAGAAGTTGGTTAAAAATAAGAAAGGGGTTGATCACTTTTTTATGTCACGCGTTGCTATGGTTACGTACTCCTGGGTCGCCTAGGTGTTAAAATCACAGTTTAATAGTATTTTTAACGAAACTTTGAATTTGTTGACGTTGATGTTATGTGGCCCTTCCAAGGTGGGTCACCCACAAATCATAATACTCGTACCTAGGTAGAGCTTGCAGGATACTTTCTTCTAGCAAACTATTCAACTGTTGTTTCCTGGGTGACGTGACAGAATAAAAAAATCAGTCGAATTGAGAACCTCCTCCTTTTTTTGAAGTCGGTTAAAAACAAAATAAAAAGTGACCGACCCAAAGATAAGGCTGTCTAGATGTTTGCCCTTTTTATAATAATATGTGAGACAATTTAAATTGATCGCTGTATCTTATAAGTGGGTATACACGGTCCGTCTCATAAATCTCGGAACATAATAATTATGAATATTGTAAATGATACGCGGCAATGAGTAAAATTAAATTAAGCATATTTAGGTACCTACGCGCATTTGGAAATAAAATTATATTTCTACCTGACCTCTAACAATATTTCTTCCCAAGTCAATAACAAATATCAAAGACTTGTAAAGGTGAAAACACCCAAATATTCAAAACAAAACTACTCAGTCGAATAAAACCTTAGAAAATGCTAATATATTTAACGAAAGTCTCTTATTTGTTTGAAGGAGAGAAAGGAGCGGTTTTCCGCCTACATCCACTTATTCCGAGCGAACGAATACATAGAAGGTCGGAAAGTATTAAATAAAATGTAATCAATCAACCTTGCTCTTCAATTCTGATATTGCCGTCATGAGGGTATCATAGTAGGTAGTCATTTATCTTCTAAATGTCTACCTACAATGCCTACCTGGATTCCTACTTAGCTACCTTACAGTACTTATATATAAAAGCAGACAAGTCATGGATTGTGCAATCCAATGTCCATTCATTCATTTTAGTTGTCTTATCTAGTAAAAAACTTTCTAACCTAAAAGTACACGTTTTCTGTTATAAACTGCTGTTTCCTTGATTACAAATTAAGCAATTTACTAATCACTACGGACGGACTGCACATATACGGCCTTAGGTATTTTGATAATATGGCAGTTTATAACAGAAATCGCGTACTTTTTAACCGACTTCAAAAAAGGAGGAGGTTCTCAATTCGACTGAATTTTTTTTTTTTTTTTTTGTATGTATGTTACCTGATATCTCCGAGAATAGTGAACCGATTCTAAAATTTCTTTTTGTGATCGAACGTGTATTACCCCGAGATGGTCCCATTGGCACCAAGTTGGGGTCTGATGATGGGATCCTGGAGAAATCGAGGGATCTCTTCAAATGTTATAGGTACATGTATGGCCCTTTTGGTAATTTTCATTCATTTACAAGAATTTGCATTCAGAAAGTAGGATTTGAGGAAACTAATGATGGAAACAGATCGGGGATCTTTGAGAAATCGGTTGAAGTCGGTTTTTTAAATTTTTAATTTGTTAATTATACGTTAGAAAGTTGTTTACTAGATAAGACAACTAAGGATGAATGGAATTTACAATCTTTCCATTCGACATGTTCAAGAAAGCACTCAAAATCAAAAACTTATCAATAAAAAAATGTGAACCTCTAATACTCCGTCTAACCAGCTTATCAAAACATAGCAAATTCAAATTTTCTGTGGGCCAACTCGTTCCGCCATTTTTTTTTATTTACCGTCTTTTCTACAAACACGATGTAGCCGTACCATGACTTTTCAAGCATCGGCTACGTTAGGCTTTACTTGATAGGTACATAAAGCATTCATAAAAATAAATAAAAAAATAAAAATAAAAAACTTTTATTGCCCAAAAAAAAACAAGAATAAACAATGAGAAGAAAAAAACTCTTACAATATAAGTAGGTAGATACAATGCAATACAAGTAATAACAATATGGGGCAATGGGTACCAGTCTCAGGATATGCTAGATTGGTGGAATTATCCAGCCCTGATTTTCAGCCTGGTCCCTTTGGTCGGGAAGCGTTTGGCGCTTGAGTAGTTTTTCATGCATGTGTGTGTGGTTGTGTGTGTGTGCATGAGAAGTTTGACTGTGTGTGTGTGTGTGTGTTCATGTGTCTAGCTATTCATAAATATTTATATAAGTTGTTTATATATATAAATATATATATGAGCAAAAAAAAATTGTTTTGTTTTAATATATTCCGGTAAAAAAATTAAAAAATATATATAAAAATAAAAATCTACGATTGGGGTAAGTTTCGTTTTTGCAATTCAAGCAGGTGTAATTTTACATGGTTTTTGAATTTTAGTAAGGGCATATTATTAGTTCTTAAAGGTGGCGGCAAATCATTCCAAATCTTTGTTGATGCATATTTCATATCACGCTCGCACTTATTTAGAGGAGCGAACGCGAAGGCCTGCTTTACCTACGTATCGAGTAAAACCTAACGTAACTGATACTTGACAACTCATGGTAGGTACGGCTGCTAGTTGTTGGTATATAGTACAGGAATATTACTTTACTGTGTAAAGGGTCGTTCTTGCGTTTCGTTAAAATCACTATTCCAAAGTGAAAAGTGCTATTAATTTACCAATTATGGATACCATTTTTATTGAATGTATAGAAGCCTAAATGGACTATACGGTACCATAAAAAACTTATATAGATATATATGTATTTATTAAGTAAATAGGAAAATACATAGTGAATCTTCATTACTTTCCTGAGTCTAACTACCTTTCCAAAACTTTGAAATTTTATGACGAACTAGTTTTTAATTTGAACGCATTAATAACCTTTTGGTCGCGTTAAGTGATATATTAATAAAGTAATATTTACGCTCATATATTTTTAAGATAGTTAGAACCTTACAAGAATCGAACTTTTACTTTTGTCACATCAAAATCTTCATTCCATTCCTCGATGAAGACTATGCATGTTTTGAACAACACGGGCCCTTTTGACGGCCTGTGTCCTGCTCGCACGTCTTCCCCCGGTTAGTATGCCAGCGCACCCTGATGCTGACGGACTTAGCTCCACTCAATAAGAAAAAAAATTACGATATTGTGACGCGGAGAGAATTTTGTCACGAGGTTGGCTTCATTACTGTCCGGGGGCCAATTCGGTAAATTTTGTTTTCTTTTTAAGCGTTGTAGCTGATTACTACTCTTATTATGAATTATTACCTGAATATTAAATGCAATAGATATCACACTAGATAAATACAAGTAATTAACGTTCTAAGATCAAATATTCATTACTTTCCAATTCATTCCTTTCTATTTAGTGAAAAAAACTCACGGAAAGGAATGAGCAGCAATGGAAAGTGATGAGTGTTTTCTTAACCATTAATTTTAAGTACCTACATTTTACAATTCTATTTATATAAGATGTATTTAATTGCTCTAGATACGAGTAGTAATACAGCTAATCCTACATGATCGCGCAATTGCACCTACAGTTTCCTTCGCTCAAAATTATTGTAAGTTGAAATTACCAAGAAACTGGCCACGGAAAGGGCGCTGTTGATGGCATTGGGGCGGTGACTAAGAGAACTGCAGACGACTTTGTTCGATTTGTTGGAGACGTCGGGTGTTTTGAAGATTTTGTCAAATTAATTCCTGACAGCGTCCAAGGGATTAAGATATATGTGATACCCGACGATGACATCCAGAGAAAAAAAATCCAACTAACGTGCCTGCTTTTAAAGGAACCATTAAAGTTCACCAAGCGCTATGGTCTACAGAGTTACCGTACAGTGTGGCTTTAAGATCATTAAGCCGTTTCATTTGCTTGAATAGCTACCTTCCATGTGATCACCAAAAACACATTGGAACATTAGCTTTTGGATTTGGGCAGACAACTATAACCAGTGCTTCCTGTACTAATAACAATGAAGACGATTTCAGCCACAAAACGTCCATTGCTGGACATAGGCCTCCCCCAATGATCGCCAATATGACCGGTTCTGCGCTGCTTGCTTCCAGCGGGTTCCCGCGACCTTGACCAGGTCGTCGGACCATCTTGTGGGAGGTCTGCCCGACTCTGCCCACACTACGTCTTCCGGTACGTGGTCGCCAGTCCAGCAATTTCTGGCCCCATCGGCCATCTGATCTTCTGGCGATGTGCCCAGCACACTGCCACTTAAGTCTGGCAATTCTGAGAGCAATGTCGGTGACTTTGGTCCTCTTGCGGATCTCTTCGTTTTTGATTCGCTCACGCAAGAAAACTCCGAGCATTGCTCTCTCCATTGCCCTTTCAGTGACTTTGAGCTTTTTGAGCTGGCCCATAGTGAGCGCCCACGTCTCCGTACCGTAGTCATCACTGGCAACACACACTGGACAAAGACTTTTGACTTAAGACACTGCGGTAAATTCGATGAGAAGACTTTTTGCCACTTCCCGAACGCTGCCCAGCCAAGTCGGATTCGACGATTTACCTCTTTCACAAAGTTGGACCTACCTAACTGAACAGTTTGTCCACGTAGACATACTCGTCAACAACTTCGAGAGTAGAGCTTCCGACTGTAACAGGAGATGGTACTACTTGAGCATTGAACATGACTTTCGTCTTTTCCAAATTCATCTTCATACCAACTCGTCCGGAGGCTCTACTGAGGTCTTCAACGGTCTCAGCCATAACGGCTATGTCGTCGGCAAATTGAAGGTGCGTTGCGTGATGTACTCGCCGTTTATATTGATGCCACGTCTTTCCCACTCCATAACCTTAAAAACATCTTCCAGTGCAGCGGTGAACAGTTTTGGGTGAACAGGGATATTACATCTCCTTGTCTGACACCCCGCTGCACTGGAATCGGTTTCGAGTTCTGGTCTTGCAGGCGGACCGACATAGTGGCGTTTCTGTACAAGCACTTCAATACTTCGATGTACTGATAGTCGACTTGGCACCGCTGAAGAGACTGCAGCACAGCCCATATTTTGATCGAATCGAGGCTTTTTCGTAGTCCACGAATGCTAGACACAGAGGCAGGTTATATTCTTCCGTTTTCTGTATAACCTGCCACAACGCATGTATGTGGTCCACGGTGCTGAAACCTTTTCAGAAACCAGCTTGTTCGGGAGGTTGAAAGTCATCTGGCCTACGTGCGAGACGGTTCGTGATGACTCTCGAGAACAACTTGTACACATGGCTCAGGAGTGAGATGGCCTGTAATATTTCAGTAGAGTGGTGTCATCCTTTTTGAAAAATAGCATCACCACACTCCTGCTCCAAGCTTTTGGCGTTATTCAATCGTGATGACAGAATGGAACAGATTCTGAGGGGTTTTTACACTATTTACATATTATTAAAGTGTAATATATAACTATTATTGTTAGAGCTGTTAAATATGCTCCAAAATTTATTGAGAGCCTAATTTTTTGCTTAATATTGTTTTCTTTATGTGTTTCAAGAAACATCTTATTATATGTATTGTGATAATATTGTTTAGCATTTTTGTTGAATTATTTGAATATGTATATTTGTATACATATACATTAATTAAATTCACCGTCTTACACTTAAATTCATTATCATACACTTTGTCATCATTACTTTCCAAGCGTGTTTATTACTTTCCATGCAAAATTCATTGCCTTCGGTGGGCTCATTCCTTTCCATCGTTTTTACTCATAAATGTTATAGTTATATATGTGCCTTTTATTGATTTATTATATTAATGGGTATTTCAATCTAAGTATATAACAACAAGACATAAAAAAGAAAAAAAAAACGATTCTCAAAAAATGTTGTTTTTTGAACGAAACGCAAGAACGACCCTAAACAAGAATATGCAAACTCGTAAGCGTAACTCTTCGCTTCGCCATCGCGTATTATTTTCCTTTTTTGTAATATTTCATTTACCTCCTACGTAAAACATTGTACCTAAAAAAAGTTGCATATTATGACTGGGTCTGGTTAAGATTGTCTCCGATTCGCCATCCAATCGCCAAGTCGGTCGCCCAGCGTGGCTATAAGGGTGCGGCTCCACTGATGCGGAGCGGAGCGGAGCTGTGGGAGCTCGGCCAATGAGACCGCATCACAGTGTTTCGAATTCGAATTTGGAGAATGTAATTGGTCAATTTTGCACAGCTCCGCTCCGCTTCGCGGCAGTGGAGCCGCACCCTTACGGGTATTTGGGCCAATCAACTTTTTACATGCGGTTTGTAAATCCTCTTAATGCATTCATAGGTACGCATAATCAATAGGAGCGGCCTACGTCCAGCAGTGGCGGCGTACCTGATGTGAGATGTGATGTGTTTTAAGGAGTTGTTGAGTGAACAGATTAACGAACAATTTCGTACACGTTTCGCATTCTCGCGGATTCCTTCAAAGTAGGTGTTAGTTAAGTAAGAATACATGTGTTGGCCGTGTGGTGACGGCAGTAAGAATACATGTGTCACCACCCCAACTCCTCCTTTGGGTGTCGTAAGAGTCGACTAAGGGATTGAAGTGTCACTGACCATTATTTGATAAAAGATGGATGATGGGCAGCAGCGTCATCATAGTGGACACATTACTGCGATCGCCAATCCGCTTGCCCAGCGTGGCGATTATGGGCATTTACCTCCTAATGCGTCTATAAGTATAGTTAATAGGAGAGGCCTACGTCCAGCAGTGGACTATCATAGGCTGATGATGTATGTAATTGGTAAATTTTGCACAGCTCCGCGTCAGTGGAGCCGCACCCTTACGGGTATTTGGGCCAATCAACTTTTTACGTGCGGTTTGTAAAACCTCTTAATGCATTCATAGGTACGCATAATCAATAGGAGCGGCCTACGTCCAGCAGTGGCGGCGTACCTGGGTGCTTAGCCAAGTTGCCAATCGCTATAGCGCTTCATCGTTAATAGCAGCTAACTGTCTTTGTCGCACTAATATGAAAGAGTGACAGAGAGGGAAAACTACGATACGCTACTAAGCGCTAGGGATTGGCAACTTGGCTAAGCATCCTGATATTCCTGATGTGTGATTTGATGTGTTTTAAGGAGTTGTTGAGTGAACAGATTAACGAACAATTTCGTACACGTTTCGCATTCTCGCGGATTCCATCAAAATAGGTGTTAGTTCAGTCTATACAATAATGCCTGCGTTATTACCGTAAGGGGTGTGGTATCTCCCTAGATATTTCATTGTTCCAGATTCCACCAAGGTGCCATGGCAACGGCGCACGAAAAAACTCCCGAAAAATATTATTGCCGCTCGGTCGTAACCTACAATGATATAATTCCATTGTCTTCGTGCGTTTTTCGCTGGAAAATGTGGAAAACAGACATTTTTGTTACTTAATATGCGTAATTAATATTCAAGCCAAACTGGTAACATAGTTGGGCGAACTTCAACTATATTATTAATAAAAAAACTATGGTCCACAAGTTCAACTCGTAATTAAGTATCAATGGAAATCTTTTACTTTAGTTTTGTCTAAGTTATTTAATCATTAATGAGGAGACTTGTGTAACAACTGCTACAGTAATAAAATAATTACACTAAATCGAAGATATTTGACATAGTTTTGGACTATAGTTGGGTAGTTTTACGGAACCCTATTTTATAGTAAAAAATAGCAAAAACCCTTATCCCTTATTCCTCAACTCCGTCTGTCACAGCCGATTTACTCAAAAACTAAAGTACAAGTACCTACTAGGTACAGTAATGAAAGTTGATAAGGATATTTCTTGTATAAACCAAAACCACTATAAATTGATGATACTAAATACTTACAAAGTATTGGAGCTGGGGCACTCAAATAATAGCTAATAAGGCAGGGTGGTTGAAAATGTCAAGCATTCGAGGTTACGTTTTACATAAAAATCATAAAATATGTTTCCTCTATTTTCTTTTTCATTTAGTCGAATCAGTTAAACACTTCTCTTTATGGAAGCCGTAATCCTAAATGTTAAAACAATGAAAATAATATTTCATTTAATCGCGTGACAAAATGACCTTATAACATTTTTTTTTATAATGAAGTGGTAGAGGTGCAAAAAGTTGTTACGGCCCGGCCACGACATTGGTCTAAGGCGACCAGCGGCTAGCGAATCCATAAGTTGGAACGGGATGCCGATATGGGTACGAGAGGGAGCACCATACGTTTTCCGCTAAGCCGGTCGCCTTAGACCGATGTCGTGTTCGGGGCATTAAGGTGCATTCAGACCATACGAGCATTCGCTATTCTATCCCCCGCTCTACAAAATCAACGAATCACGTTTTGAGTAACGATTGAATTTCGTAAAGAGGGGGATAGAATAGCGAATGCTCGTTTGATCTGAATGCACCTTTATGTATAATTTGCGGTCATATCATATTTGAATTATTTGATTTATATTTTATATGTACGTTTCTATGACAAAAGAATGTACACATAGACATTCAGTCTTTAGATGAATTATTGTGAGCTACGAATTTAATTTCTAGTGGTGTTAGTAAGATGTACATATTGTACATACATATTTGTAAGTAGGCATAGTACATGATTGGTGTGACAGTACGTGGCTGCTAGACATACCTCTCGTCTTTTACTGTTTTTCGGGTTCCTAGTTGACTACGGTACCCTAAAAAGAGGGACGGATATTACATATATTATACCAGCGACATATTCACGTCGCGTCATGTAGGTACTTACTACATCTAAAGATATTGCAGTGATATAGTTAAGTTTACTATTCGTCAAATGATAGAGTAAGAATCGGGAGGAAAATTCAAATTTAATATGCACGTGAAATTCGTGAAAATCAATGCAACATACCCACGTCATATCGGTAGCCATTAGGTATCTAATAGAGGTAATATTACCGACTGCCTATGCTGAAAAGCTTTTCGCACATATATATACACCCAAGTTTCGTTCGATTTCGTTGAAATGCCTTTTGTACCCGATGAATGGGCACATTAATCGCTAACAGCTCGGTAGGCACGATTCTTTTGAGTGTACCTTCCGAAGATTAACAAAAATAGGGGATTAAGTCGAATCGCATTGTTGTGTTAATGGATGTAATTATAAATGAATCTGTGACGTAATACAAGCTGATCAAAGCAGCAAACAAATGTATATTCGGATATCTACACGTTTGATATCGGCGTGATTTATTTGTTGGTTAAGGGCACTTGAGGTGTTATCTACTTGAATGAATCATTACGAAAATCGCGTGCTATGTGATTGAAATGTAGGGCATTTCGGGAAAAGAGCCTTCTGTGTATCGGCCTTTATGAGCTTCAGTCCATTTGGGATTAGCCCATATTAGGAAAAGTGCTAATGAAGAACGATACATACTGGCAACAGGTTCATTTGGGTTTCATTTGTTACGAGATTAGTTTTTTCCAACACTGGTAGTAATTGACAATTGGTGTATTTTGAGTTTAGTGTCGCGTGCGTTTATTTATATTTTATTTATTTATAATTATATATTGTCCTTGCGCCTGTCAAAACCGATATGTGATGGCTATATGCCATAGGTGGCAAACGAACAGACGAATTGCCTGATGTAAAGCAATTAACGTCGCCCATGGACACCCGCAACATCAGAGGCGTCGCAAATGTGTTGCCGGCCTTTAAGATGAAAGTACGCTTTTTTCCTGAAGGTTTGAAGGTCGTATTGGTCCGGCAACACCGCTTGCGACTCGTTCCAAAGTTTAGCTGTGCGAGGCAAGAAGTTACGGGAATATTAACATATTGTAGATTAGATGCTAACCCTCTTATTCATAAACGTCCCCTAAGTTAACAAGCCGCTAAGTCTTGTTTGTCCCTTTCGGTTTTGTAGACGTATTGATACTACGAACAAATAAAACATGGAAGCCGCACGCCATACTAAATTGCCTTTCAAAAACGGTCCTGAATTTTAGTTGACAAGTATCACCCCCTGTTCAATGCATCACGGCAATGAATTTGAATGTCAACCTATAAAAACTTAAACCGCCATTTAAAAATAGTTGTGATTGGTTCATCAAAGTTTTGATTGGCGATATTCAATAAATTAAATTAATTTAGCCGTGTGGTGACGGCAGTAAGAATACATTTGTCACCACCCCAACTCCTCCTGCGGGTGTCGTAAGAGTCGACTAAGGGATTGAAGTATCACTTACCATTATTTAATAAAAGATTGTTGATGGGCAGCAGCGTCATTCTAGTGGACACATTACTGCGATCGCCTATCCGCTTGCCCAGCGTGGCGATTATGGGCATTTACCTCCTAATGCGTCTATACGCATAGTTAATAGGAGAGGCCTACGTCCAGCAGTGGACTATCATAGGCTGATGATTCAATAAACATTTGTCAAAGATGTTGCGCCGAAATATGCGCGGTATCACGAAAAGCTCTATGTCCTGCCCATCTTGACACAAGTGAACAATTGGTTTTGGGGGCATTCTTGAGCTGGCGTTAGACGTCCATGTTATATATGGCCGCAGTATTGATATGATGGAAAGGGACAAACAACACTTAGTGGCTTGCTAAGTTAGAAGAAGTTTATGAATAAGAGGGTAAGTTATTATACCCCGATAGTTATATTGACGGTAGTATTTTCTCGTTAGAAACCGTTAAATAATATCGTGCCGGATGGCGTAGTTGTATAAACTTCGGTTTATTCCAGTTAAAATTAGTTCCGGCTTTATGACCGGTGCATCGAATATCTACTAACTTATTTTAAACCGATCATAAAGTACGCTCGGGAT
>JALPQI010015805.1:0-20837 GCA_025490895.1 Thaumatotibia leucotreta | reverse complement strand
AGTTTTCTCTACTAAATACCAAGATTGAACGAAAACTTTGGACGTTTTCAAAGCATTTCATACTTAAAAACTGTAGGTGTATGTACCAACTTAATAAATATTATTAATATATAAGTAACTATAATAAAACCGGCCAAGATGATGTCGGGCCATGTTTAGTGTACGGTTCCTTAGTTATTCAAAAACGGCTGGGTCGATTATGTTCGAAATAGTTTTGTCACTTTTTCGGCGTGTTTAATATGTATACCTGTACCAAATTGCAATTTTCTAGTACTTTTGACCACTGAGCTATGCTGCGGACAAACAAACGTACAGACAGACATGGCGAAATTATAAGGCTTCTTAGTTTACTACGGAACCCTAAAAACGGAAATTATATGTATTTATAAGAAAAAAAAAAACAAGATGTACCTAAGCCGTAAGTTGCTTCTGGTTATAGACATTTTTTACAATAAACATCATTATTCGCGTATCTTATCCCTATCAAACGAGAACCAGAATCATTTCGTGAAGCAGCGGCCTCCCCTTGCACATAAAAGATTAGCCAATCCTCACGTCCCCATCACCGGCGTCCATACAGCCCCCTGGGGCCTTCGTGCAGGGCCTCCTTAAACACTAAGGGGTAACGCAAAGTTATCTATGCAGGTGGTGAACTGACAGTAACGAGTCGGGTTGAAAAATACGTTTCTTAGTGAAAAAAGATTTCAAACAAGTGCGGAGTCGAGAATTCGAGGAATAAAATTGTAAACAATAGTTATTTATGATAGCTTCGCTCGTGTTTTATAATAGTCACTGACACTCGAAATAACCTACATTTCAACATTGTAATTATGTGTCATACAACATTATACATTGTATTATGCAAGGAAAACAGACTATCCCGACAGTACCAACCAGGCCGTGCGGAAAAGTACTATAAAAATTACTAATTCTTGCACACGTGTGGAAAAGTATCACTTTCTGTGCAAAAGTTTACCCTTAAAAAAGGGCACTTTCTGACCATATGCATTGTAAAAACAGTTTTTACTACTGGCCAAGCTGGCACATGTGGCCTTTTTATTTAGAAAAAATCATTCACAAATGAATTTACTAAGAATAAGTAATGTCCTTCTCATTTTATTAAAAATATATATAAAGAGAATAATAAGGTAACTAACTCACCGAGCAACATAATAAACCGATATATGTTACGCAGGTTAGACGTTATTAGGTTATATAGAGAAAACAAACCTATTGCTCTATTCAGACGATCCTTGTGACTACTAATTTATATGTCCTATACAATTAATCCAGCCACGCGTTTACCTTGTTACAGTAAAGACAATGGATCCACTGAAAGCCTAAGTTTGCTCACAATAATTGGCTATACGGCTTAGTATTGAGGGGAGATCAAGATTAAGCCGATGTCATTAAGTTGACGAGAAAAGCAAAGTAGAAAAGCACTAACGGCAGTGATTACATGTCTGCAATGAAGTGATCATATTGTATAGTGGGCAGGCTCCCCACAAGATGGACTGATGACCAGCACGCTCAGCACATGATTGATGCGACAATATGTCGCGGCGAGATAGACTATCCGTCCCTCTTTTATTAATATTAGTTAGTAAAATTCAGTCTTTTATTAATGTTCAGCAGTGGACGTCTTTTGGCTGATATGATAATAATAAAGTATATCACGCATAACATAACCGGCAAAAATGCGACCACATACTCGGACACTGTTAGCGCGTGTAACATTTTTAAAAGATGTACTTTGCATTTCAATCAAGTAAAGTAACTCAACAGACTTCTACTGTTAAATGTATTCAATTTATTCACGAAATCAAACAGCACGAAGGATGGATTGCAGAACTACATGGGAGCTTGCAAGCGAACGGGTTTTATTAAAAAGCTAAACATATCGACGCGAGTACCCGTGTGCCAACGAAATGAGATGCATTTCGTGTGTACAATTACGTTGGTAAAGTACACAGTTACGGTGAAATTGAATAAGAATTCGCAGTAGCTAGGAGAAAAATCACGCTATGTTTACGACAAAACTAAATAAATGGGCAGTTTTGGCGATTTCTCCAGCGAATCTATTTTTGATATCAGTAATAATATATCTTAATGCATACATTTGTGTTTGTGCTGTAGCAGTTCTTTATTAATATTGTGAAAAACATGCACACATGTAAGTTTTAGTATCTGGATACTGTCAATTGAAGATTCAGTTTTTATTAATTTTACTAATTTCTGTGCTGGTAACATTAATTAAATTTTGAGACAGAATTAATTTCAGCAAGTTTAACCCTAAGCTATGTCACATCAGCCACGATCCAGCCATCATTTGTGTTAGTGACAAACGTTCACGTCGCGTTACCTCGTCTTCCACGTCATCAATAACCCGCACGTCCTATACTATACTTACTGTGCCTAATAATATAAAGTAGTAAGTCGGTATGATATCCAAACGTAGATATGACTTTTTGTCACTATACGCTGGAATAGATGGCTTGGATATAGAGGGCGGCAGACACTTGTGCGTCATCCGTCTTCGATCTCGCTTCGCCGTATATTCCAATTGACTGCGTGGGCGCGGGAGTTTGAACGTTTCAGGCGAACCTACATAACTTGGCATCTTGTTCTATGATATTGTTACTCATTGCGAGAGAGTATTTATAATATTTCGCCTCTGATTGAGGCTCGTCTGCAATTGGGAAGCTATTGGAATAGCAGCACTGAGCTTTAATATACAACTCGCTGTTGCGACGACAATGTTATTGATGAATCTAATTTTCAGTAACCGCAGATAAATGTAATTCTTGTAGGTACGGATTTATATCTATCTGCGGTGTAAAAAATTAGCAATTTGATTAAATGTTTAATCTTCTCAGTTAAATTATGTTCTTAGTTAAATTCGTAGGTTATGTAAGTATATATGTAGGTACTTACCTATGCCATAGTGTAACGTACGTATTTTAGTGGCAGCATTTCAAACTTACCTGTAACAAACATTAATTAATTCGTTAAAGATCTTTTATAGTGAATCATCGAATTCCTGTGAAAACAAAGTTAGGACTTTTTCAAAAGGATTACACATAATTAAAAACTTTTTTTATAGCTATTGTGTGTCCCACTGCTGGGCAAAGGCCTCCCCTCTCGTTTTCCATTAAAAACCATAGTGACACAATATCAACATACCATAAATTAAACTAATAAACTATTCCACCGCGTTTTCTTAACACGCAACGCCGGGCTCCTTATACGCTGATATTGAAAATATTGAGCCTACTATCTGAATTATGAATTAAGTCGTGGATTCAATTTTTAAAACACAATGATGTTTCACCGTTTCATTACCTAAATTATAAATATTTGTATGTACAATAATTATTATACCTGTTCTGATTATATTGCTATTGGCTTGCCTAATTAAACGTAGGTCTAACAAAGTACTACCTATGAATACCAATAATTCATAATTTTAAGTCATATCTGAGAACATAACTCTTGAAATGATTAAAACCAAATTTGGCAAATAGGAAACTACGAAAAAGATTTCTTAAAAAACTTCCCTCTTTTGTTCGTTAATTTTCAGTTCTTTGACAAAGCGTAATAGAAACATTTAATCCTTTGCCATCTCCGAGCGGCAAAAACTACCTCAAAGTCCAGATTAAAATCCTACACCATTCGTTTGAAATTCCACTTTAAAGCTGAAGCTTCAGGGTACATTTCGGTGGTTACGTTTTTAACAAAGATGGCTTCTTAGTGAACGAAACGGCCAAGAGCAATTAAATGCAGAGGTCATATTCAGTAGAGATATTAAAAATATACGAAGTGGTCGTGGATAGTGAAATGTCTCTCATTTTGCAGCTTTTGTTTGGTATAATAGGTGTTTTGAAATTTCAAAATATAAGTCTAATTCAACCTATTATAACATTTATAACCAGTATATTTTTTTGTTTGTTTAGTGCAGTTCATGTAGAGATTGGTATTAAACCAGATCTAAAGTTGTATCTTTCTTATTTAGGTTGTCTCAGTGTTTTTGAAAATATCAATGAAAGATGGTGAAGGTTCAAATAGCCGAGATTTCTAATTGAATGTGTTTAATAATGCCATAATTAACTAATTGAAACTGAAACCGATCATTGATTAGAAATATCGGAATAACTATAAACGGTACGCCCTACGTTATAAAATGTATTCTACAAAATATGTATTATAGTTGCCTACCTACAATTATAGTATATTTCCACCAAAACTTAAACACCATTTCTTAGCAGTAATGTAAGCGCATGAAAACTACTTTACTGTAAAAAATATATCCGTATAAATTCTTTTTTTTTTTTCAGCATTATCGGCTTGTTTCAAAATCTCCGGCTAAACATATCCGTAAAATAAAATGATCACTTTCTTTTTACTCGGACATAAACAATAAAAGGTCAGGTAACATTAAATTTATCTGAAAAATATATTTTGTTCGGGGATGGTGAAATAGACACTGAATAAGTAGAAAATTTTAAATAGGTTATAAATAAGCTGATACAGGCAACAATATTATTATACTCGTAAAATGTCGAGGTCATAGATGTCACTCATTATGGACACGTACAATTAGTTATACGTTTATTTCTGAAAGTACAATAAAAGTCGTGAATATAAGATTTTTATAATAATAGCCCGTAGTAATTATTTTCAAGTTGTATCTACAAATCTGTATAAAATTTGTAACAATTATTTTCAAGAGTTTATATAAAGATAATTACTTATAAAAGTACAGATGTAGTGTATAATATTTTTCCTTCGTAATTTAATAATCGCAGTCCTTTGAAATTGGTAACATTTCATATCGTTCACCCTGTATTGTGGATTATCATTATTCTTGAGTAACGACTAAAATTTTCGTCAAGGCTTTCTTATTTGACACCAATAAAAATATGATGCCGTCACGCGCTGGCCGTAAAGCGCGATTATAATGATTCCCTTGATCTGAGGGGGGCAGCTTATGTTGTCACAATAATAGGCGTGAGTGGGAGATATGGACGAGTTATCCACTTAAGTCAAGGTGTAAATTAGGCTTTAATGGTCTAAAGTAATGTCAGCGAGGTAAGTCAATTTACGTTGTTGTCGCCTAATTAGGGTCAAATAATAAAAATGAAAATGACTGTCTGCGTAATTTTGTCACTAAATGAGTATAATTTATTATGACCTTTTATTTAAGAACTGTTTGTTGTACTTGTACAGTAATGTTAAAAATTATACAGAGTAATGATAGAATTATTATACTTTTATATACCCTAATATTTCTTCTTTGGAGAGGCCAACGCTCCTGTCTTGATGTCGAGCTAGTTAATTTCACGCGACTCTGCCCGTAATCCCGGATTACTGTTATTTATGCCATTCAACTCTAGTTAGCTCTGCTTGTCGCTACCACAGTTACACTATTTTAGTTGGGATTGTCGAGTGACTTGTATATTTATATGTATAAGTAGAATAATAAATAATTTAGTACGTAATGTGATAAAATCAATTGACCTGTTAGGGTTTATTGTTCGTTACAATATTTCAAATCTGATTAATCAGAAATCACACAGCAAATAATGATTAATTTAATTATCTAAGAAATATAATACAAATATACTTTTCTCAAACTTGCTACGGAATGTTGATGTTACTTACTTGAAATTAAACCCGGAAATACTATGTATCCGGTGTCATAAATAAATAAATAAATATCTTGGGACATCTTACACAAATCAACCTAGTCCCACGGTAAGCTCAATTAAGGCTTGTAATGTGGGTACTAGGCGACGATATATATAATAGATAGATACATATAGTTACTTATATACATAGACAACCATGACCAAGGAACAAATATTTGTGATAAATAAATACACAAATAATGCCCTCGCCGGGATTCGAACCCGGAACCTCCTGCTTCGTAGGCAGGGTCACTACCAACTAGGCTACGGAGGCTGACCTGTATCTGTACCTGTTGGTCATGAGCTAAGATGATATGTAAAGAGATTTCATGTATTTATTTCACACCTAGGACTGCAAACAAACTGTCTTTTGTTTTGAAACGTCAAATAGTGACACTAGGTTGTGACACTTGACACTTGACATTCAGCCACAGAAAATAGTGACACTTGACATTCAGCCACAGAAAATAATATTGGTATATTTACAAATTAAGTAGTATGGTACGGCGAAATCAGTTCGTTTTATTTCATGGCAAGTTTGAGAAAAGCACTATACAAATCTCGGCGAGAAACAGGGTTACAGGCCGCGTATCACTATCTGGCCTCAGTTCCTTCGGCCAGATATATCTACTTGGCCTGTAACCCTTCGTTTCCCGTCCTCTATAGTAATGTACTATTATTGAATACCTAACTCAACAAAAAAAACCGGTCAAACGCGAGTTAGACTCACGTGGAAAGGATTCCTCACGTTCACGAATATTGAGATTTCTATGATATTTTATATTAATACTATATGTAAACACCTTTTAGGTTTTAAAATATTTTTGCAAATTTTTTGCATAATATTCAGGCCATTCGTTTCGGAGATCAGGACCGGAATGATCATTATTTGCCTATATTGAAATAACTTTATTACTTAACGTAAAATCATAAAATAACTATTCTTGTTATAGAAATAAATAAATATGAATAGAACCGGCTGTAACAGAGGAACAGACAGACATACACGGGAGTAATCCTATATAATTAAATAATTATATATTGTACAAAGGGAATATTATAGCTAAGATATCACCATCATCTCAGCCTCCGGAGCCTAGTTGGTAGTCGCCCTGCCTACGAAGCTGGAGGTTCTGGGTTCAAATCCCGGTGAGGGCATTATTTATCACAAATATTTCTTCCTTGGTCATGGCTGTCTATGTATTTAAGTATCTATATGTATGTATCTATTATATATATCGTCACCTGGTACCCACATTACAGGCCTTAATTGAGATTACCGTGGGACTAGGTGGATTTGTGTAAGATGTCCCAAAATATTTAAATGTATATTTATCATGTGACGTTTATTCTACTAATATTGGTAATATTCCTCGTCATCAAAACAAATGGGAGTGAACTATTTTCTTTTTTATCTCGTAATTACTTCTTTCATCTAACCATGCCTGGCGGGTGTCGCTCTAATTGAAGCAATCAAACTGTTAATTTAGTAATTAATGACAGTTATTACTGGTCACGGACAGTTAAGTATGATGAGCAAGATTAATAGGTGTTGTTTATGACACTAGTTTGATATTTAAAAAATAGGGGTGTTGCCACAAACTGTTTGATGTTATAATTTCACTAGCCTATAAGCTGTACTTCTTTAACTCAAACAGCGTATTTCTGAGGTCGTAAGAAACCAATTTTTTTATAATCTAGGTAGAACTATTGTGATTTTATAAAACAATGAAAAATGTTTGACAAAACTGAAGAAATAAATCGAATTTCTACTTGTGTTCATTATTCATATCGTTTTTGATAACCTCAGAAATGCGCTGTTAAATTATTGGGTTTCCTCGTGTTACACAGTGTTTAACTAAATATTGTAATCGGACAAATATTTCACTGCTACGAAACTAAATCGCAATTAGGCAAATAGGTACAATTTTTGTGTTAACTAACAAAGTGTAAGTCGTACAAGAATCGCATAGTTAATTTATTGACAGATTAAGGTATGACAAAGTTGTTATCATCAGTTGTTGATACATTGCATGGTATGTTAATCTAAATGGAAAGAAAAGTCGAACATTTTCTATAAAACGTAGAAAATGTTACATAATGTCCATCTTTTTCAACAACAGATAGACTGAAAGATTATGCAAGATCAGTGTGCGTAGCTAAGATGCTAATCGCTAGGGCTTAATGGCGAATGAAACTCTATTGACATAATTGGCTACGCATTCAGCTGAATTTGATATTTGTCTAGTCACCAATCAGCAAACGGTTATGATCGGTAAAACGTACAAAACACATCACATCACATTATCAGCCTATCTCAGTCCACTGCTGGACCTAGGCCTCTCCTATTAACTATGCTTATGCCTGCGTTAGTAAATTTGGTAAATGCCCATAATCGCCACGCTGGGCAGGCGAATTCGCGATCGCAGCAATGTCTCCACTATGATAACGCTGCTGCTCATCATCAATCTTCTATCAACCAATGATCAGCGACTTCAATCCCTCAGTCGACTCTTACGACACCCGCGGGAAGAGTTGGGTTGGTGATAATAGTAGATTGTGTCACAAGGGATCAAAATGGTATATTTCCGGCGTAGGCGTATATTGAATCTTGAATGGAGCGACGGATTCCACAATTGAATCCTGACCGTAGGGAGGGATTCTAAAGTGGAATCCTGAGCGTAATGAAGGATTCAAGCGTTAACGCCCATGACGAAATAATTTTGATACCGTGTGACACACACTGCTTTTCACACCACGTATGACATATCACATATTTAATATTTATGCAAATAATCGATTCTGAAGGAATTTTTATCAATTATGAACGTACTTTTTCTTTTCATATTTCATTGTATTTTTTTAGGCTGGCAATAGAAAGTCCTTGAACAGAAAAGTGCCACTTTGATCCCTCCCAGCAGGGAAGAAAAGGCCCGTATTCGAATAGGTGGTGTGAATATGTATTTTTAACGCTATCACCACACTGCCAAAGCATACAAAAATAGTCCAATAATTGCAGGCACTTATCTGACCTATAACACTGACCAATTAGACATGCCTTATTAACATAGCTTTAGTTTCAACAGCGGAAAATAGCAGTTATGTTTTTCGTCGGATGTCACTCGTCAATCAATTACATTTCGCTCGGCTATTGCCCCGCTAATTGCGGACCTTGTGATTCGATAAGTGGCTTTACCAATTATGAGTGAGGTGGTGTGGGTGTTTGACCTTATTAGCTAAAATAATAGACGCCTACTTTCGCTTTATTATTAGAGCAGTGAAGTTTGTAGGATATGAAAAGAAATATTATTTAGACATTTCATATAATCTAGACTGTAATATTATCTAAATAAAACCGGCCAAGTGCGAGTCGGACTCGCGCGCAAAGGGTTCCGTACCATTATCAATTCATTATAAAAAAAATACAGTTAAATCAACCTACCTCAAAAACTATAAGAGGTAATTTAATCAAACCAAAAATCGTTGATAGAATTTATTAATTGGCATAACATATATTTTTTTTAGAATTTTATATCGCGTAGTTTAAAAAATAGAGGGGGGGGGGACACATTTTTCAGACTTTGAGAGCTGATATCTCGAAAACGATTTGCTTAAATATAAATGTGATTTATAAACCTTCATGTCCTTTTCAAAGACCTTTCTATTAATACCCCACACGCTTATATACAACTAAAAAAAATGTTCTATCCCTCAGTTACATGTATGGAGGGCCCCCACCCCAATGATTTTTTTTACAATTTAGTATCATAATCCTGTAGCGGTTTATACAACGCATATCCTTACCAAATTTCGTTACTGTAGCATTTATAGTTTTCGAGTAAATCGGCTGTGACAGACGGACAGACGGACAGACGGACAGACGGACATGACGAATCTATAAGGGTTCCGTTATTGCCATTTTGGCTACGGAACCCTAAAAAAGTAACCGCAATACAATGTTGTATGTAACTATGTAGTAACATCTTATAAATAACTCTCACATTATTTGTGTGATTATCTTAGCCTCACTTGCAAGCCACAGGTTAAGCAACTAATACATTTTTGAAACTTCTATTCCTTTTACCATGTATTAAACTAAAACCGGCCTCGATATTGTGTGGGAGGGGTTTACGTACAAAAAAAAACATAAATATGTAAAATATCATTTCTATTATACAAAATAGGTAGTAGGTATCAACATCGTCATTAGTTATTCTTTCATTGCTAAGTATCGTGTCATCATATCTATATCTTCTTTATAGGCTCCCTAATCTCCCTATATTTCTAGCTTCGGGCATAGCTTAGTGCAACGAGTACAATAAAAGTATAATAATGGCTGCCAATACAAAAATAATGTGCTCATTTTCATAATAAAATTTGATTGCACCGTGAAAAACATTGTTAATATCAGTTAAATATGGCATCAGGAGTTACAATTAAAACAGCACAATACAGTCAAAATTACCACCATTACACATAAACAATACTCAGCGCTTAATTAACACATTGCGCGAAATTCCGTGCGACGCCGCAATGTTCCCCGCAATCTAGCTTTGTGCCAGCCCGCTGGGTTCGTACTCCCGCGCCTTAACGCCTGCAAATAAGGGTCCCTTTTGTCTGATCAGTTGTAATTGCCGAAGGCTGATCAACGGACAAAAGACGGAATTATGAGTGACTTACGAGATTTAAGCGGAAGAAGGAATGGATTTGATAGCAGTGTATTAGTCAGCCGGTTCAACAGGGATACAGATAACTGGCATTAGAAAGTCGTTCAAAACTCAATAGACATATTTCGGACGTAAGTACATCTAATTATACTTAGCTATAAAAAAATGTAGGCTCTTCCACCCACAAGTAAAGCGATCATGTTCAGTTTTATATTCGTTCAGAATTTTATTTAAATTTCTTCCTTTTGGTGATTACAAAATAAGTGTTGGTTAGGGATCCGCTTTATTTTTATGTGATTAAAATATTTCCAAGTCTTCTAACTAATGACTCAGCCTAGCTCACAGCCGTAGGATTAGAGACACGCTTATTGAATTATCTGTCCTAAATATAAAATCAATGTTCACAGATGTTCACAGAAAAGCTGGAAGTATTTATTATTTCTAATATTTTTTTATCTATACCCAAACCCAATCTGAGGCGGCGATTATAACGATATTGTGGTGATTTTCTTAGACATCTAAATATCAAAAAATATAAGTATTACTCTTCTGAATCGTCGGAGTCATGAAGGACTCGAGTCTCTTCAACATTTTAAAAGACCTCAAGAAATAATTATGTCAGAAGTTAAACCAAATCGAATATTAAAATATAATAATATGTCAGCCTCCGTAGCCTAGTTGGTAGTGACAATGCCTACGAAGCTGGAGGTTCCGGGTTCGAATTCCGGAGAGGGCATTATTTGCCTATTTATTTTTCAAAAATAATTGTTCCTTTGCCCAGCAGTGGGACACGCAATAGCAGGCTATTAAAAAAAAAATGTTCCTTGGTCATGGCTGTCTATGTATTTAAGTATCAATATGTATCTATCTATTATATATGTCATCACCTGCTTCCCACATCACAAGCCTTAATTGAGCTTATACCGTGGGACTAGGTCGATTTGTGTAAGATGTCCCGAGATATTTATTTATTATTTGTAATACTCCAAAAACTCTAGTATCTATCTGTATCAACACTGATTCACGGTTGCATATTTACACAAAGCGCATAAGGAGCTAAATATTTACAGATAAAAAACCAATAAGGATCATATCTTTTGCTACCCAATCTTAAAATAAAATATGGAAGTCACAGGTATTTCAAATTGCAACAATTATTGATACTTTTTTTTAATATAAGGTATATTTATCATGTTCGCTTATGTCTTCAAAAACCCACCCAGACAGATGAAGGTTATTATTTACCCAACAATGAGCGTTGAGTACAGAAGCTCGAGTGAACTCAACGACTGTGAAAAGAGCTTCATAAGAGGTTTAGGTTCTCAAGCATATCGTACTAATTTTGACATGATATAGGACGTTTAGTGAACAACAAAAATTCAAATAAGTAATTAAAATAAATTAGTAATCCCGATTTCCCAAAAAAACGTCTAGCGTCGATTCATGTTGTTTGTTGTCAATGTATTTGAATCACGTTTGACAGCGATCAACTCTAATAAATATTACATATATTGTCACCTTGCACAAGAAAATCGTTATTATGCAGGGCATTCACCACCCACCGTGTGATTTATTTTTCGAAAGCTAACGTCATTTGTTTTAGTATAGACATTTTCTAAGGAGAAGAATAATTATAATTTCCTAAACCTTGGGTGAATACAAATTAGGACTACAAATTTTAGAAATAATATTCAATGTTATTAAGTTTTAGAACTTAATGTGCGTTTACAATCTAGACGAGAGCTTTCAGCGTCACAAAACATGTTTGGAGCAAACGCTCTGACCCCCCACGATTTATCGCGATAGTTCGCCGACTGAATTCGAATTATAGCGAGGAAAAGTTGTAAAAACTTTTATCACCGCCAATTTGTCAACGCGTCTCCGATTTGAATATTTCACCGTTATCCCTGGCATTTTTTATTGTACAGGAAAACGTGACGACGTAGTATTATAACTTAATTTTTAGGCATTGCCATTGATTTTCCGATGCGACTGTAACTATTATGTACCTAAAGCATATTTTTCCTAAGATTTAGTTTTATTTTTTTAATGTTTTTTATGAAAAACATAATATTGTAAGAAAATGCAATATTTTTAATTTAATTACATCCATTTTTGGTTTATTTTTTCAGTTAAATAGACAAAATCTGCCGTAGTGACGACCTTTGTATTTAATATCCCGGGTTCACAGACCTACATTTACTCCAAGATATCATCTGCCCAATTTCTAAAGCATTGTCGGTACCTTATAAGAAACCCCATTCACAAAACCCTACATATAAGGATTAATGCTATACATCCATTTACAACCAAAAGTCACTCTTAATACCACTATATAAAGGCCAGCAAACTAATAAAAGATCTATCTAAAACGTAGGTGCTTGCAGACTAATTTGAGTCTTAGCGTAAAGGTATAGAATTGGTTTTGTTCCCCGGCATTTAATCCTCATGTAGTGGTTGTCCATTGAGGCAAACGGGACGGTAGCCACGAGGTAATCTTGATCAATGAGCTCATTCAACATGTGCGATAGTAAATAGAAAATGTGAGCTAGTGGTTAATTACTGAGACTAGGAGATAAATGGGAAGGACAAATTTCTCTTCGACTGTTCTACATTTTAAACTAATTTGAGACATAATAGAAGCTCTTTCAAATACTATTTCTTGTAGTAATAGTAAGAATGTTCTCATAAATATAAGACAATACAAGGTTTTATTTTACATGGAAATCTAAATGGAAATGATTAATTGTATTTTTTAACAACGAAACATCAAAATAAAGATTTCTCTATGAAATATTTATAAAACTTCGTTTTCAAAAATATTGTACGTAATTAAGCCCTTATTGAAAACAACATGACGAAGTTTATTTCATCAAACCCATTAACTCTGTACAAGTTTGTTTGCAATTGACCCTATTGGGTACGTTCATAGGCACACATTTCAAGTGATAATTCTACATTTTGCTCAAATACATTAATATGAAGTCTGCATTTAATCAAACATTCTTAATATGCATCGACACAGCTCACACATTATTCTTGATTGTTACTTCCAAGGATCTCTCTCTTGACATTACTTAATTAAGTTGCTCCCTTTAGCACATACCTTGCCGTACGATGCCATAGTTATTATACAATTATCTCCGATAGCAGTCCGTTATCGCGGCGTCACAAATCATCCCCTCCCCGGCATTAATCCCAGACGTGACCGGAGCACAGAGGAGCCCAAATCGCCAGCTGTATTAACTCATCCCGATTGTGGGTCAGGTACTAATATTTAGGTGTGTGAGAACATATAATTGAACGTGTAATAATAATTAATTCTGAAGTCAAAAATACTGCAATATACTTAAATAAAGTCGACCCGAATATGTAGCTTCACTGAGAAAACTAGGTAAACTTAGCGCGATTCCTAGAATATCTTAGAGTCATGCCAATGTTTCACGAATGCTTATCTATCACATTTTTGAATATTGGTTAAGTTACAAAAAATTCATTTAACTATTATGAACCTGAAATTTAAGCAACAAAACAATAAATAGTTACACATAGACCTGATTTTTCAATCCCTAGATAAAAATAATCGTTAGTTAAAGTCATCAGTCAAAAAAGGATAGAGCTAACATTTATCTAACAGACGCTGTTAACTGGAGATTGAAAAATGAGTCCATACGCAAAAATGTTGTTTATTACTCGGACTATTATAAAAAAAAAATCTCAACTAGTATTACTGACAAAAGTAAAGAGGAGGAAGAGCAGTAGTAGCTGCTCTTAATGAAGAATATCAAGATACTTCAGGCACTAGATATGTGATGCAACAAAGCTCGAGGAGAGTTTGTGAAAGCGCTGGAATGGTGTCGCGTCGTGGATCAGGGTTTAATGTCAATAAAGTTTTTACGCACTCCGGACGGAGCTGCTCGTAAATTATTTTCATTTGTATACTGAGGTAGTGGGACACCAGGGAGCCTATTGTGTAACAAAGATAATTTTAATGTAGGTAACGCGATTATTGCTATGACAAAATTTTAGGTAAACACTAAATCGTCCTATTACTGCAAATACCAGCTATGTGCACGTACCATGTTATTCGATAATGAATTTAACTATTTATAATAATAAGATTATAATAAAATTGATTCTGCTCAAACCTGATAGCTGGTATTTGTAGTAATAGGACAAAACATTTTCTACTTATTATTTTGCAAAAGGGATTAATTATATATATTATATGAGCATAAAAAGATAAGATTTGACAAAACATAATAAGAATCCAATACGTTATGCCAATGGCACCAGCCAGAGTATACTCATAAGACTTTCCGTGTTATGGCGCTAAATGGCAACACTAAGCCGTTGGGCGAGAAACGAGCAAATCCTATGGTCACCGGTGTTGCAATTCAGCATGTACGTACGTTCATCATCATCATTTCAGCCAAAAGACGTCCACTGCTGGACATAGGCCTCCCCCAATGATCGCCAATATGACCGGTTCTGCGCTGCTTGCCTCCAGCGGGTTCCCGCGACCCTGACCAGGTCGTCGGACCATCTTGTACGTACGTTAATTTCACTGAAATCGATAGGTTTCCTCCCAATACGTTTCAAACTTTTTCGACGTCACTGGATGAGGGACAGGGCATAAACGCACATATTCACCCAGACGCTGATTTATCGCTGCCGACCCATCTTTTGTGAAACGACTGACGCCAAATAAATTTTAAAAGAGTTGTGGCTGATTTTCATTGCATTGGGCAATTTTGCACACGCTTTTATTGCCATGAACGAGAGTTCAGATATTTTTGAGCGCTCCGGACGCTACGATATATCTGATGGAAAATGTACTATTCCACTGAATATCTATGAATTTATGGGAGGGATGTCAGATTAGTTGTTTGTGCTAAGTAAATCAGCTTTATAGATCGGTGATTCCATATCAATGTTGTGGTTTTGCTCTAAGGACTAGAGTTAAAACAGAAGTATTTATCAGAAACTGGATGCTTAGCCAAGTTGCCAATCACTAACGCTAGTAGCGTATCGTAGTTTTTCCTCTCTGTCACTTATTCATATTAGTTAGCTGCCTTTTGTTTACGATTGACGATTAAGCGTTAGCGATCGGCAACTTGTCTAAGCAGTTCTTAGTAAGCACCCTGTTATCGAAATTATCGAGCATGAACAATCCAGGCTTGTTACAACTCGATTTCCCTAAAAAAGTCACATTGACAAGTAGCGAATTTCTGTTAGTTGTTAAAATGTACTGTTAGTAGTAATTTGAGCAAAAATTTAATTTATTTTAATTTTACTCAAACCTAGTAGGTAATAGTTGCAGTCAAAAGAATAATAAATTAAAAGTAAGTTCAAAAAATAACCACGTCAGGTTTTAAAGACAAAATAACTCGTAAACTTTGAGGGCGCCAGACGTTTATTAAAGAAGCAGTAAATATCCAATTATTCTCGATGGGCTGTAATTTAATAAAAACCTTACCGAAACAGCTTAATGAAATCGCATTAATTATGAATTAATCTGCGAAAGGGTAAAAAGATAATGGAACCGTGGACAGAAAGCCTTTAAAGTTGATTTAACTTATTAAAGAGTTTGCTTTCCAAAGTGTAGAGTTTTGATAAGGCAGACTATAGTCTTAAATACCTAAGTCACGAATGCCTTTAAAAAAAAAAACATTTATTTTATTGAATCAAGCGTTACTTGGAAAATTATATTTTTATTGTTGGGAAAAAATGTTAATTGGAAAAACTAAATTTCGCTAATAAATAAATTAACTTTCTAATAATTTTTCGTAACTTCTGTATTCAATCAAATCCTTCTATTAATTTAGCACAAAATTAATATTCGATTATTATAATTGAATAAGAACAACATATTTTTATGAAGTAATACTGCATAATTATTAATACAGTCGACTCTCGTTATTTCAAACCTGCGATAATTCGAACCTCTCTATAATTCGAAGTTATCACGAGTTCCCTAGAAAATCTCTTGCTATTTCGAAAAAAATCAATACATTTTTAAACACTCGGTAATTCAAACAAAAAAGTGATAGCTACACAATAAAACCACGCGTTAATTCGAACTCGTGGACGTCAAACATTCGACAATTCAAAGTTATGAGATTAAAGAAGCTAGTACCCTACATTTAAGAAAAGTTGCACAAAGAGCATTTGTTGTTATGTAATTACATATTTGTTTGCCACTCAGTTAAGTTACTTTTACGTTGGTTATGTGTACAGATTAAAAGTTTACGTTAGTTATGAGTCCTAGAAAGTATAGTATGCTTGATGGTTGCTGAAAAGAAGGACTTAATCGAAAAAGTGGAAGTAGGTGGGAAGAAAAGTGAAAAAAAAATGCATTTTCACTTCTCATGCTCTTAAAATGTTATTTTAGTCCCTGCATATCGGGACTAAAACTCTTTATTAATCTCTAGGGACTAAAGTAAAATTTTTTTAAGTGACGTTGGAAACCCGTAAACAGCCACACTCACGGTGTTCAAGAATAAAGGATAGTCGTCATTTTCAGTGTTTGTGTATGGACCACTTTTGTGCATGCGTGTATACAACCTCAAAACTTTTTTTTAATTGACTTTGGAAACCCCTAAACAGCCATTTCTGGTGTTTATGATTTTTGAACGAACGATTATTGACATTGAAAATAACCTCAAAATGTCAATCATGCAAAAATATTAAGGAGAATCGATTTATTTTCTTGATATACATGTATATTTAATACTTGTTTAATATATGATTAAGATTGAATCCAATTTATAACTCATGTTTTAATAACCAATTAGCTTCAAAATAGTTATGTAGTTAGCTCCAATTCGTTGGCTAAATATGCAAGTATTTAAAGCGTCATATTTCGAAAAAGGAATACAGATAAAAACTAAAACGCGGAACGAATTTGATTGCTTATTTTTTGTGTTTTTGTCCATAAGTAATATTGTTCAAATCGTAGTTATATAATTTACGATGTCACGTCATGCGATGAAGAAGTATTAACGCCTTACTCCAGAATGAAGAAGAATGCAAAAGAGGTGGTGCAAAATCTTTTGCCGCCGAAATCTAGTGTAATATATTCAAAAGCGTATCAAACTTTTATGGATTGGAAAACTGGAAAGCAAATTAGGTACCAACGTCATTTATGGAAGGCGTATTTCTGACATATTTTGATGAAAAATCTAAGAAATATCAACCGTCATCACCTTGTAGCATATTATTATATTCCATGCTTAAAACCACACTGCAACTAAACCATATAACTTGAAAAAGTTTGCAAACTTATCGTCAAGTGGCCCATGTTTCGAAGAAATCGGAAGTTTTGACATCGCAGAACATACATTTTTTTTGTTTCTTATTTGTTCTTTCTGTTATTAAATACTGATATTATGTATACCGTAGTTTTTTTCCTCGCATTCTAAGTGAAAAGTAGAGTGTTTAATTCGGGACTAAACAACCATAATGACACTCGAACTACATCCACCCTCGCTACGCTCGGGTGGATAAATATCTCGTGTCATAATGGCCTGTTTTAGTCCCTCGTTGAACAATCTACTATTAATAAATAACAGTTGATTATTACTTAACACCTCGTACTTTAATTTTTTCTCCCGAATATTTCCGACCATTTGATATTTCAAACTCTCGATAAATCGTAATATTTGGATAGGTCCTTCGAGTTTCGAATTAACGAGAGGCGACTGTAACTGAATATCCTTGAAATAGAAATATATCTGAATATTTGTTTTTAGTATGACAAGCAGATAACTTTACGCTTGAACAATAATCCTCTCTTTTGATAGAAGTTATGTAACAATAGGATTTTTTTATTTGTGATTACACCACACATTAGGGCAACTACAATCAAAAACATTGTGAACTCTTTTAAAGCTTCAGTCGGCGTGACCAAGGCGTAAAAAATTGTTTCCTGCCATTAGCTTTTAAAGAAAACAGTATTTTTATATATCAAATTCTATAAAAATATAAAATGGTTATTAAAATTGGAGTTTCATAGCTCATTGTAGTTCGTTTTATAATATGTTGACAAGTCTTATTGAACTGTAAATTTTTGTAATAATTCACCTTAATAAGGGACGAGGGTAACGAAATATGCATGTGTGTGCATAAATTTCTATGCACTCAACTGTGTTAAGCTCCTAGCGCTTTCGAGAGATTTTCTGAAAGCTCAAAGTACATCTACTGGTCATCTATCTAGGGCAGGCCAGGAATCGTTTGCGGCTGCATCCGGCGCGCTATCCTGATCAAAGCCTGAACCGGCCGGAAACGTCAAATGGCACAAAGCGTCAGCTGAAAGCGGAAACTTATATTTTTCCGTGCATCAACTACAATTTTCCTTTTATATTAGTTATAGAATTCTTTATGGTATAAGTAAGAACACTAAAGTGAGTGTATAAAATTAACCATAAAATAAATACCCACGCACTTTAAATATTTCGAATACACATAATCAGTACAGACATAATCAGTATCAGCATAAGTATTTGTATAATATATTAAAAATAAAAAAGTGTTTAATATTTGTGTATGTGGATAGTAATTTTAATTATTTTTTATGTTGTTATGTAGTAATGTTTTGTTTTAATGTTTAATGTTTGTAACTCTTTGTGTTATCTGTCGTGGCATCACTGAATGGGCCCTACGGAAGACCAGCGCCGATTTCTTAGTCGGCAATATGCTGAGTTGGGTCCATTTTGTGATGCACACACCACTTACTTTCTTTTATTTAATTTTTATTTTTTATTTTCCTATGTTGTCTCGTTTATGTTTATGTTTGTTCTGTAAGCGTCACAAATAAATGTTTTTCTTTCTTCTTTCTTTCTTTCTTTCTTTATTATTAAATATCACTTTTACAACGAAAAAACGTAGGTGTACTAAAACAGTACTAACAACATTACTGACCTTAGTGCAGATGAGAAATATGTATTAAGTATAAAATACCTTGTACTGACAGCTTGATTTTTGGCAAACCATACCAAAGAAGTGCCCTCAAAATGCCTGCTTCAGTGCTATGTATTCTCATAATAAATAACATTAGACTTTACTTTGAAATCATCTTTCACATATAATATTATGTAATAGAAACGTCTGTTTTGCTGGATACCACATTTGCATAGAAAGTAGTACATTTTGAAATCGTTTAAAGTTATTCCCTTGCGTCGGTCCCACAGTGGTGATATTCTGATAGTAGGAGCATAACTCGCAGTTATCGTGGCACCCGCCTAATTAGGTACTGTTACCTTATCCGCCATCTTGAAAAAATGACAGCCGCCTTGAATTAGTCTAATGTGATTCTTACACCGATAACCATGAAGTCGAGCTACTATGCGAAACTGCATGAATACACAAGTTTACGTTTCTGACAAAATTACGATGATAGGCCTAACTGGCCTAAGCCTTATTACGTATGGCAACGCGTAGGCAGAAATCAAAATTAGATAATGCCGCCTTGCGTAAGATTTTCCCGTGATAATTATAATCTTTATACTAATGTTTACAAGGCAACAAGAGAAGGAGAGAGGAGAGACAGAGAAGCTGAAAATCACAGGGTTCCGGCGAGGGAATTATTTGTGTATTTATTTATCACAAATATTTGTTCCTTGGCCATGGCTGTGTATTATGTAAGTATCTATATTACTCGTATATATCTATCTACGTATATTATAAATATCGTCGCCTGGTACCCACAGTGGGGCTATATCGATGTGTGTAAGATGTCTCAAGATACCTATTTATTTACAAATAGTAGTATTTCCTGGTTTAGTTTTCAAGACTGAGTGACAGTATATAAAATGTTTTAAGAAGAATATTCTGCTATTACCGACACCTAATAAATAAACCAAATCACGTGGTGTCATTAACGCTCAGTTGAAATAATTTAGAAAAATAAAATGCGTGAGAAAGAGGTTATAAAAACTTGAGTGGTTTTTTAACGGCTACTCATAAATGTCCGTATCGGTTAACCAGCTAGTTAACACGCTTAATGACACTTTAAATATGTTGTTTTATTAGTTAATTTAGCTTTGGTTTTTAAGCAGTACCGTATCTTTTCTCCGGAATTCTTTCACTTTTGAATTACTGAAGATTTTGTACGCTCCCAACTGTTTTTTTTTTATAATTATTTAACACTATCAAAATGATCTTCAACGTTCTGGTTTAAACAGAAAAAAGTGAAATAGTTGATCGTATAAAGCAAAATTACATTACATTTCTTAGAAACCATTTATAATCAACAGATAGCGATACTTTCCTCCCATTTTACCCGATACTTCCCGGGTTTCACAATATATTGGCAGAAGCCAATACACTCAATTACTCAGTAACTTGATACTTCTCCGTCCCGTTCACTAATAAAACACTAGTGGGCATAATCAGTAATTTGTACGATCCGGTGTCAGGTCTCGGCTAATGGCGGTCAAGTTGCGAGGATGGGGAGGTATTATGTTTTCCAGCAACTAATTAT